>JAHHFK020005290.1:0-140823 GCA_024533555.2 Aedes koreicus | reverse complement strand
ATTGCATTTTAACATGAAACGGATCCAGTAACTGAAACGATTCTTCAAGCAATAATCGCCTTGAAGACACTCCTCGAACGCTCACCAGGCCACGTCCATGCAACCTTCGGAGATAGGGAGGATTTGGTATCTACCTTAAGAAGACGCAGAGAACCCACGAAGCCATCGATAGATATCAAAGGAAGAGATAAATGAATAGTCGGAGAGAATATTTAAACAGACTGCCTTGTTTTGTGTACAGAATAAAAATTTATTTAAAAAAAGGTTATTGGCAGCATCTAGTCTGAGAAGGTTAAGTGATGCTCCATTTCTTTTCAAACGCTTGGGACCTAAACATTAACTATAGTCCTAGCCCACATCGATATTGGTTATAATGTTAACACTAGTACTCACTGACAAGAGAAGAAAGATAGAGAAGAAAAAAAAGAGCGGCACTCACCACCGTATCAATTTTTTTTATATTGCAACGTCAAAATTGCATTATTTTAACATGCAACTTATTTTATAAAAATTTTTACCTAATTTTTTTCTTTTTGTTAACTTCTTCTATATTTAAAATTACAATTTTGTTTGCCGGTGGAAAATTGGCCTTTCTTGTCCTCGAGCTTTGGAGGACACTATCACCGTATTCACACAAAGAAATTGGGGTGACAAGGAAACGTTGGGGTGGACACAATAACATCGAAATTAGAAATTGGTCGATCGTTAACAAAAACCGATTGACCAAATAATACCATACAGTGGTCTTTGAGTGGATAACACTCCCGGTTTTTCTGAGAAGATTTTTCGGGTTGTAGATTTGAAACTTGGGCATTGAGTATCGTTGAGCATGCTACACGCAGGCATAGATCATCATTAATTGAACTGATCTTATTAATCGATGTAAATCAATCGAAGCCCTCTTTATACGTGTTAATATGCCATTTTAAAACGCCATTCTACGACCTAGAAAAAGAAAACCGATTTACTATCGATTGGCGCTGGCATCGAAAGCTGTTGAGTGGATTTAGAACACTGATTTACACAGGGAAACGTGATTGCAAAACTTGTCACAGATGCGCAAAAAGACTGAAAAAATATCTCGCTGAACACGAACTAGCACTTTTTTTTAAGAGATATGCTGAAATGCTGACATCATGAAATGAGAACATGATTGCGCTAAAGGAGGGATATAATAGGATATGTAGAATTCTCTCACACAACTTGGACTATCGACGATTAGAAAAATATCAAAGTGTACTCAATTTTTGTTTTTTTGAAATACGTGTTTATAGGGACTGCTGGATAGAGATAAAACCAATCGTCCTTCGGCTTCTTTTTTGGATTGTCTGTCTGTTCTATCATCGCACTAACGAAAGGTTTCATTGCCAATCCATCCAATGAAAGCTTACAAAACAACGAATAATACTTCCCTTTTCATCCCAAACCGTTCAAAATCGGCGGTGGTGGTAATATTGCTCTTTTTCGCTGAAAATTATATTGCCTTTTACGAGCTATAGCGATGTCGCGGAAAAAGCGGTACAATTTTCACTGTAAAGGGCACATTGTCGTTCGTGCACACTAGTTCTGGTTCAGACTCGATCCGCTCAACCAACTTTTACGTATTCCAGTTGCTTCCAAATTAATGATATCCATTGCCGCCAGCGCTGTCTCAACATCATCAGTGCAAACGGTTTAAAAATTAGAAAGATTAAAAAAAATCAGTTTGTATGGCAATTTTTACATCCGCCACGATTTCCGCTGGTTGATTAAAAACACTGACGAGGACGGACCAGTTCTAACATGTTATAAGCCAATCTCTACGACGAATTTCTTGTTGAAATTATTTAACAACCGTTACAACATGTTAAAACTCTGTAGTTTGAAGAACGCATAAGCTAGTTTGAAAAGGCAGGAATATTTGTCACATTCGTTCGGAATTGTTTACGTTTGTCGTGCTCATTTCGTTACAAAGTCAGTGGATTTTCAAAACATTCGTGAAACGTTGTTAAAATGTTCAAATCTTTTCTTGCTAATCATAACGGGGAAAGTAGCTCCAAAACTACTTGATTGAGATGCCATAATTTTATCATTGTTGAAACTTATTTCAAAATCTCAAATATCTGTGAAAATTTATTCATATTTCGGTATATATCTGTGTTTCATCGATTAGCAAAACTCTTAATTCTAGCTTCTTTTTTTTCCCCCATGGTATCCCCCCATTTACAGCATGGACAAATTTAAGCATAAAAAAAATACCAACACTAAATCACATCTTTAATTCTCGTTCCCACCGCTCCGAGCGCCCCACAGCCCCACGACAACTCAGCTCTTCCACGTCGTTTCCAAACGGAGTTGAAAGTCCAGAAATGATAACCAGTGGTGCTTAACGGACCAACACCTCAAACCACGCTTTCCAAACTGGTCCACCCGTCCACACTCCAACATTACCAACCCTGATTCTAGCACAAAACCGAAAAACATATAACCTGGCCTACAAACCAGTTATTGTCCCGTCGACCCTTCTCGCTTAGTAGTTAGGGGAAAAACTTCAGATGATTCATGTCGATTTTGTGACATGGATAAAGAAGACTCGGAACACTTGTTATGCCACTGCCCGACAATCTCCAACAAAAGATTCAAGTTCTTTAGCAAAGAGGTACTGGAACATCTGAGATCTGGAGAACAAACCCCAGTACGGTAGTGCACTTTATTCGGTGTGTTATACCGCCCTGGGACAACGCTTTAAGTCAAACATTGGCGATCACTTCTAGCAATAGTGATGCGTCATGCTGACAATATCTAAAGCAAAAAAAAGGGGGATATGTCACAATAGATCTAAAAATTGGTCGCAGTGATGAAGATACCCGACATGGAAAAAGCCCCTCGCGAAACAACAAACCAGTTCATCCCACCCCCCTCACCCCCTAACATCCCCCCTCCCTTCCAAGTGATGAATGAGGCATTCATCCTGTTCTTTTACCTCCACCCCTTCCACCCCCCCCCCTTTGACCAACCAATTTTAAAGATTCAGTTGATTTGTTCTGTCATGCCTTTCGTGCCTTGGCATTGATCGATTTGTTTGATGGGCTTGTTTTTTGAAATGGCTGTGGTAGATTATTGAGCCATGTTTTCAAGGTCGACATTTTCAAGGAAGAAGTAATTTGTGAGTTAGGCCCTACTGAAATATCTTTGTCAATTTTAGTTGTCAGATGTCAATTGCCAAAATCATGTGAACTATGGTGCATCTATATTTGGTTGACAGCGACGGAGATCCCCTGTAATGCAAGGTATAGATTGCTCTTTAGGACGCTCAACTCAACGTTTGTTGCAGATGTGAGTTCCAGTTGTAGGATTGTTTGTAGAATGTTCACGAAAAAAAAGAGTGCTTCGAGCTTCTGATGTGAACGGTTGCGTTGATTGTTTCTTATTCCCTATTTTGTTGTAAGGCATAGCGCGTTGTCTATAGTTTTCGGTTATCTTTTACTCGGTGGCGCGTGTGATCGAGTCAGTACAGAAAAAGATCAACAAAACTGCTGCTATGCTTCGGTTATCTATTGTACGGCGGCGCAAGTGATCATGTAAGCACAGAAAAAATAAATAAGACTGCTTGCCGGTTAGATCTTGTGGATCGCCGGGTGTGGTTGGCCGATGGTGAGGATCATAATTAGTTGCGATCTATATTATTCCTTTGTCATACTCGCCGGGCTGCCATTTATTGGAACAGAGTAACCACTATCCCATTTTGTGATTGGCTGCAATAGCTTTCTTACTGTTGATATGAATCGATCCAAATTAGCTATCAAGCGTTAATATAAATTACATTGTTTTCCTTATGAAAAACCAACATTACACTTAGTGAGTGGTTCCACTTTTGGTATGAGCGCAACCTCACTGTTGGTGTAAATCGGTTCATTAAAATGCGAAATCGGTACTAATATATAATGGCAAAGGGTAAATGCACCCTTATTTTTGCGGAAATCCTCCTTAAACTTTGGAAAAATGCTCCTTAGATGCGTTTGCCCGGTATAATACACTCGGAGGTATTAACCTTCTGGTTAGCGCTTTCCGGTTGTTTTGACGGGTCTTAAGTTTCTGAATTTAAGAGTCGTCAAAACGAAATTAAGACCTGTCAAAACGAAATTAAGACTCGTCAAAATGAAATTTAAACCCGTCAAAACTCCCTAGAAGATAACTAGAAAATAAGAAGAATGATTAGTAATTTCCATTTAATTCCAACTACCTTTATTGCTTATCTTGACAGATACTCGACTGAGTCGGGTATTAGTACACGACACTGAAGAAGTCTGCACATTGTAGACGAAATACGCGTATCTGTCAAGATAAGCAATAAAAGGTAGTTGGAATTAAATGGAAATTACTAATCATTCTTCTTATTTTCTAGTTACAGGTATTCCACTAAACAGCTCACACTCTCCATAATTCCCTAGAAGATGTTTCTGAAGAAACTTAAGACCCGTCAAAACAACCGGCAAGCGCTAACCAGAAGGTTAATACCTCCGATTGCATTATACCGGGCAAACGCATCTAAGAGGAATTTTCCAAAATTTAAAGAGGAATTTCCCAAAAAAGAAGGGTGCATTTACCCTGCTGCCAATATATAATAATTCTTTTGATTTTGTTTTTAATATATTTTACTAGACAGCTAAGACAATAACTCTTAGTATATAAATGGCTAAGCTCTTTAAACATCCGGGGACTACAAGGATTCTACTTATATCTTTGTTCTTTTTTTTTTGTTTCTTTTCAGGCAACAAATAATTGATTTCTACCAAATTTTGAAGACAATATCTAATATTGTTGTTTTGTTTTTCGTTATGCTTGTCTCTTTTCAGTCACAACTTCTTTTCTCTAAATTTTCCCTATCAATCTCCTCCTATCCCTAACCAATGCACGGAAGCTAATGGGACAACGGGCCCCGCTAGTGAAAGTGGCGGCATGCTATGCAAATTAGTATGCACGAACGCTTAGGCTGTGTAGGTTCTCACTCAGCTTAGGGGCAGATCGGCGGGAAGTTGTCTGCCAGGGTTGAGGCTGATCAATAACAATAACAAACAATAAATCCCATGCATTTTCAAATATTTTACTGTCAACCCCACATCAACGGAGGGTGCTCGCCATCTGACCGAGAAGCTCGACTAAATAGTGAACTTACCGTATAGCAATATTGAGATTATTTTTGCTAAATTGTGGTTTGTTGACATTTTTACTATATAGAGGTAGAAGTGATTTTTTGATATGTCCCTATGATATAAAGCTAAGTGAAAGATATCACCCGATGCTGTCAAATTGTCTATTCGGAATAACGCCAAGAAATTTTCCTTCCCTTTTCAGCTGCGTGTTATCCTTTAATGCATAAGGTAAATGTACCATTAGTGAAGATATCAGTGCCACCTAGTTTTAAATAAATAAAATTCATAAGTACGTGTTTTTAATTACATCACTTGATAGAATCAAGTCTAATGTTTAGACTAACAACTAAAAAAACCTCTGTTGAAACAATGTTCATATTCAAAATCCTTTGTTCTAATAATGGGTTCACATTTCCTAAACCAGAGTCACAATTTAACGTTAGTTTCTATAGTAGCGCAATCATTTAATCAGTATCAGAACAACAATTTCCAATAGTTTGCTAAGCACTTGTTCACTAGGCAGCACTTGGACCTTGTTTAATCGCATGTTTTTTTGCACCAATCAGAATTATCATTATTATATCGATCATTTTGGTACTGCCTCCACTAAGGGTTCGTTTACCCTAATTGATGTGAAATTTCATTTTCGTTCACCAACTACATATAATACCTACTTTGCTTTTACAGAAATGTTGAAAAGCTCACTTGTTACGATAAATATCCAGACTTAATGTGCCGTTTTATTCATATTTGTTGGATGATGAGAGTTTGGAATGGTATCGCTAGGGATGCTCGTTTAATATGAACGACGGAAAACACACAACAGAGATACTTATTTTTATAAAGATGTATAAACTATTTAAACCTATATTTGGACAGCTTAAGCTATGTCGGTGGAAATCAAGTATCAATGCTATATAACGAACGAGAAAGTCTCAATTTCCAAAACGAACAATGAATAAACCCATACAAGATAAGTAAAACACGTTCTTGTCACGCTAAAGAAACGTGCAAGGCAGAAGTGCAAGCCATCAAATATCAATCAATCCGAAGAGAGATTCCTACACACTTAGGTACATACTTCACCTCGTACTATATGCTGGTTACTAAATACTTTCCTACCTTTTAATATTTTCGACTTATCTGATAACGGACACGTCCTTGATTTTTGGATCTACCAGACTTGGAAATCTAACAGTTGAGTCATCGACTGATATACAAACACAGCGTTAGAATAATAGTATCTTGAAAAATGATAAGGAGAGTGCAGCCTCCTTTGTGTAGTCAGGTCTTCTACTGCATCTACTGTTAGATCTCAACTTGGTTTTTTTTTTCCAATTAAGGGCTATTCATAAACCACGTACTTTTATGGTGTGGGAGGGGGGGGGGGGAGGTTGTTTGACCAAAATTTACGCTGCATACAAGCTTTCAAAAAAATTTATGGATCAAAGTCTACGAGGGGGAGGGGAGGGTTTGATATTTAAAAAAATGAGTCTACGTGGTTTATGAACAGGCCCTAAGCTGATTTCCGGTAGGTAACAAGCTTATTGATAACCAGCTGCATTGGATGTAAAGGTAGGTTGGGTGGATCAACCCACCCTTGTACAATAAGATACTTGATAGTACGTTAAAAATGTCAGAAATAAATAAAAAGAGGAAACCACGTGCAAAACAACCAGCGTAACAATTTACTTATTATTTATAAAGAAATTCCTATTTGAATTTGCAGTTTGGTTAGATAAGCCTCTTAACTTCAACCGATAACTGACTAAGCAGCTGGCTGATAAGTACATGCTATACATTCAGTAGGAAAATAGAAGCAGAATTTCGCTCCCAAGAAACTGTGAAATCTGCTGGTAGCTTGTCAATTATCAATATTTTTGAAAAAAAAAATCATTTTTAACATACTGATATGTGGTCATTAAATGACCAAAGTGCCAAAGTGATAGAATTGATGTATTTACAGTAATTAAAGTACATTGCGCGCAAAATTATTCACGCCTGTTTGCGAAAACGCTTGTTGAAGTGCGCCTTTACGTTAAATCGTCTTGGTGTTTTCTACAAAAAGTTCGCAAAAGAGCTTTCGCACTAGTGAGCCGAAAACATCAAAATGATTTCCCGTTAACGCATAATTACGAACATTAGGCGTAATAAACTTTCACGCAACGCGCAATATAACGCCTAACATGAAAAAATCGTTTTTGGGTGCACTAATTTCAAATATCCGAATTATTCTAAAAAGTTTATGTAGTTTCAGGAAAATATCACATTAGCATTAAAAAAAAATGGATATAATGTGGACAAACATTATCAAGTGTTTTGGGCAACATCCAGTGTGTGTCCAAGTTGACGCACCAACTACTTCTACTTTCATTTTTTCGCCAGTTATTGACCATGCTGAAATATCGAAGCCAAATAAAAAAGCCAAAGTGCCAACATAGTGATAAGAAAGTTGTCATATTTACAGCCAAAATACTGCTAATTGACTAAGTTACAGATGCTCGAACATGACGTTTCTTCGGATTTTATTTCGTTACTGAGTGTAGGATTACACAGCAGTGATCGAATGATTATCGATTAATCTAGACCTTATCTTATGTTCAATAACGGTTTATGAGATTAAGAATGAATTAGGACATTTGAAATACGGTCCTTCTCTTACCTACGGTTTCAGTAATTGGATAGAAAGAGACATTTCTGCAACGTTGATCGGCACTAACCGATTTGTATGCTATCAACTGGTAAGCAGTCGAATGTAGCTTATTACAAGTAATGTATCAGCAGTACTAAGAGCGAAGTAAGCGGATCATTTCATTCAGTATTAAGCGTCGAAGCTAAGCGACGAGTGTTCGCGCTGGCATACGTTATGCCTTGCTTGTAATAGGGTGTTATAAAGGTAAGAAAAACACCATCAAGATAGTCTTGTATCATGTTACAACTCCGTAGTCTGAACAAAGTTTTGATTCTTAAGTGTGAATCTGGATAAGAATTTTCATTTGACAGCAATCGTGAAGTCAGTTCTATTGGTTAGAAATCGCAGGAAAACATTATTGCATCAATTAAACACAAGAGGTAAGACAGGTTACTTGATACAACCTGAGAGTATTTTAGATGCTCAACAAATCTCAAGCTAGCAAATTTATCTTCAAAAAATGTTTTTTTTTATAGGATTTTTTTAGCTTTTATTATTTTTATGGAAATCATAATCATTCTTCTATCTGTCTATCTCTCGGTGTAAGGTTATGAATCCAAGTTGTAGAAAAATCGTGAGGTGTTGCTGTGCTAAAACGATATGCTAAGGTGACATTTATAATGGTTCAAACATGTATAAATGCTGCAAGAGTGTTCTGAAATTAATGTGATCTAAAATGAATAGGAAAATTGCACCAATAAGATGTGAATATAGAGTCGAAAGTAGTGTGCTGTATCTCGATCAACTATTGTACAAACTTTTTTTAACCTGAATAGGCCTGAGTTAAAAACACTATCTTTTGCTGGTTCAACGTACCAATCACGACTGCATCTGCGTCACAATGTTTCGCCGTTGAGCGCTGCTTGCCTCCAGTTACTTAAGTTTCCAGACTTGCACCAGATATTAGTATAATCATCTAGTTAGTAGCTACGCGCCTCTTCAAACTGGAGGCAGGAAAGACCGAGGCGAAGTTTCATATTCACACAGCACTGAACACCATCTAACTTAGCCTGGATCTGGGTGTTGAGTTTTAAAGTGAACACAACAAATGAAAGTCTTAAAGCACAGTGAACCACAGAAAATAATATAGCATCAAATTAGATGCACTGAACATCAACCAAGACGAAAACATGTTGTAATATCCAATTTCTTGACATAACAACTCTTTTTTTTTTTTTTGAATAACGAATGTACCAGTGGTATCTCGTCGGTTGTCTCACGAAATTTGAATCCCGAAAACCATCGAAGCAAAACGCTTATTTGTCATTTGCTTCAATATCAGAAAGTACCTTAAAAGTGTTCCACATAATTGGAATAGTCTCACCATGCTTTACTTTTTGATGTTCTCTTTGTGTATATTGAGCTGAAAAATTGTTAAACATCTTTGAGATATTGGCACGCAAAGTACCAAAATTACTACTTTGTCAATCCTTCTATTTGTTAAAATCATGGAAATTGATGGAATAAATGATATTGAAAATTAGATATTTAACACTCGTATATGAGTACGCTCACACATACATCCACAGATTTATGCAGACATACATTCTCACATACATGAATATAGAAACACTACTAACATTACCTTTAGTTTGTTTGCAACCTCTGCCAGCTGTCAAGCAAAATAAAATGGGATATTTTCAACAATGTACCTTGCGCTAGTGTTTGTAAGACCGCTCGACGAGAACCTAATGCAATCAACTCAATTTGACAGCTTCTTTCTGCAACATTGCTTAACCATCTTCTTCTTCTTCTTCTTTAGCATTTCAAGCTTATTGCTTTCACAATAAGCTTATTGCTTGCTCTCAACTTAGTATTCTAAATGCACTTCCACAGTTATTAATTAAGGATTTTGCTGTCGCTCACATGGATTTCAGAATCAATGTGATGAATATATGGTTAGGATAAATGCATCAACCGGTTATTTCTAACATTCATCATTTTCATATGTGAGCATCGTCACGTCATTCATTATAGGATACGAAGCGAGTGTGAAAGAGTTAGTTAATTTGTTCTGTCATGCCTGTCGTGCCTTGGCCTTGATCGATTTGTTTTGATGGGACATATTTCGATAAATATTTTTCATTAGGGCTTAACTGACAAACGTAAACAATGGCTTCTTCCATAAATTTATCGTAATACAAAATCTACCCATATAAGCTACCAACTTATCGAATAGAAGGACTTTTGTTCTTCGAAATGGCTGTGGTAGATTAATGAGGCATGTTTCCAAGGTCCAAAATTCAAGGAAGAAGCAATTGTCAGACGCAGACCCCCCTGGCATATAGGCATTATTTTAAAATTAATCCTGGAGACTTTGACGAACTGTTGATTCCAAAAGTGTTATGTAGTTCGCGCAAAACGTGCTTGGCTAGGTGGATGTCAGGCGCAACGTAAATTGATTTCTTGAGTAACTTTCATATAAACGATATACAGCATCGTAGTACTTATCTGGTTGACATTATCTTACATCATCTAATTTCAATAACTGTTAATGTCTTACTTACTAAATCACTTATTTGTTAGCTCTCAGTTGGCATTTGTCCTATGACATGCCCACCAGATGGCGTCGACCGTTCTGTCATGCAACGGATTGTTATTCCTGCTTAACAAAAGTTTAGCAACAAGGACGTCACAAAACGGCAGCAGGGTAAATGCACCCTTCTTTTTGGGGAAATGCTCCTTAAACTTTGTAAAAATGCTCCTTAGATGCTTTTGCCCGGTATAATGCAATCGGAGGTATCAACCTTCTGGTTAGAGCTTGCCGGTTGTTTTGACGGGTCTTAAGTTTCTTCAAGATTGTATAGCAGAGCTTCACTCCGCAATCTTGTAGGTAGTTTTAACGGGTTTAAATTTCATTTTGACGAGTTCTAATTTATCAAAACTATACAATCTTGCAGAAACTTAAGACTCGTCAAAACACCCGGCAAGCGCTAACCAGAAGGTTAATACCTCCGATTGCATTATACCGGGCAAACGCATCTAAGGAACATTTTTCCTAAGTTTAAGGAGCATTTCCCCAAAAAGAAGGGTGCATTTACCCTTTGCCTCACAAAACAGTTGAGTATCCAGTGGAAACGAACGCCCTCTGTTGAATCAACCGTTGCAAAAAGCGATAAAGAATTCGAAGAGGGCCAGCATTCCAGTACTTGAAAACAGTATTCCAAAGGTGTATTTGTTGGCCCACAAATCAAAAAACTGCTCAACGATTCTGCATCTAATACAGCTTTGGCACCAGATGAGGAAGAAGCGTGGAAATCGTTCCAGCACATTGTCACAAACTTTTTGGGGCAATTTTAGAAGTCCAGATTATGAGGAAACTGTCGATGAATGTATCCAAATTATGAGAAAATAGGTTAAATTAAAAAAATAAATAAATTAATTAACTTCATTTTATTTAATTTCGCTGAACACAGGTGTGAATATGTCCTTGAAGATACATTTCCTTCTTTCTCATTTGGATTTTCCCCGGAAAATCTTGGTGAAGAATGTGATGAGCATGGCGAACGTTTTCACCAACAAATGAAGACGATGGAACGTCGTTATCAAGGGTTTTGTGTTCGGAAAATCGAAGACTAAGTCATTCGATTCTCAACCATTTTTAATAATACCCGAATTATTTTTTGTATCAACTGGGTTTCCAATCCTGATGTGCCTCAATCAAATTGATTGGTAGAGAAAAGAATTTCCCATGAAAACATTACATGAGATGTTTGGATGCTTACAACGACACCTAGTAGTGGAACGATTTCATCCATTAAAGGCTTTTCATCGTTTTTTAATGGGCTTTAAGATCCAATTAAAGTATAGTATAGAATCGAGTTATCTCATCAAACATGCTGATTAAAACGAGATTTTTATGGAAACTTGGCAGAAAAATGCAATAAACTTTTCAATAACTCCAAAAAAAATAAAAAAAAAGAAAAAAAAAACCAAAACCCCAACATAAACCCACCCATAAATTACACATTATATTTCATTTTGTAAAGAAAAATCCTTGGAAATTAAGTTGCGTTAATTCATTTTGTTGTTGAAACTAAGAGAGCAAGAGTTTAATTTGTTGGTTGTTTTTTTTTTAATGTCATGCTATGAGAAGAAATGGGCCAGTTTGTTTTTTATACAGTCCCTTAATCTAGTATATTTACTCACGTTTACTAGTAGTTGTTTGAAAAAGTGTTTTGTTTTTTACTTTTTTATTTAAAAAAATGAACAATTCAAGGGTTAAAATTTTACTATAGTTTTTCAATTTCGATCAGTCAATCAATGCTCTCGTAACACTGTTTTTTTAAAAGTGTTTTTTAAGTGAAAAAAAAAAGAATGAAGCCAAATCTAGTATCAAGTAATTATAACTGTGATGTAATTGAGAATCAATCGAAATTTGTACTGTAGGTTTCTCTTTGCTTTATTCTTCTCTTATCAGCTCTGAATGAAGCAAACAAAATGTGGATATTGTTGATTGGAATCACAATTGGCAGTTCGATTGGAATCAAACAGGTTGTCTCCGCTGATCTCTTATGTATTTCTAAAAGCCACATATGTTTTTTTTTTAAATTTTTCTTCTGTTAATTCTCATTCCACACGTAATTTATTGTAATTAATCACTGCACTGCGGAAACAAACTAGACCAAGAACAATGCTGTTCACCAACAGTACTTTATGAACACAGTATTCAGAAAGCTAAAACTTCAAGGTTTCAATGGGCTGGAACTTCAGGCAGAGGTTCACAGTTAGCAAGATAGTTAGACCAAAAAGATCCTTGAAAGTGTAGGACACGTGCAATACTACCGTGGTAACAATTTAGATGGAGGCTAATTAAATCTCTCCGCGATGACAACGACCGTTAAGTACGTTAACGCTAAATAATTTTCAAACCCCTTCCCCTTCGTCCTATATTCTGAATGGGCATCATACACTTTTTGTATATAGTGGAAATCAATAAGATGCATTTGTGGTTCGTTGACGTAAATTTGTAAAGGGTGTCCATGATGAAATTGCCACACTATGAAATTGCTCTAACTTTTTAACCGTTGGGTAGAATTTAATGAAAATTCGGGTGGATTTAGTTCAAAGTACATTATTTACATCCTGCAAGTCCTAAAGTCCTGTGATCAAAACTCGCGGAAATGGAGTCGAAAGAACAGCTCGTGCGTGATAAAATCTTTCATCACGAGAACAAGGATCTCTCGCATCGTTCCATCGCTAAAACGTTGGGAATCGCGAATTCCACGGTGTCGCGAGTGATTAAGCGGTTCGAAGAACGGTTGACAACCGATCGGAAGCCCAGAAGTGAAGGAAAAAGTATTCCGTACAACACCAAAAATCACAACCGCGTAGTTGGGGCCTTCAACCGAAATCCGAACGCCTCCGTTCGGGATGTGGCTAAGAATCTGCACCTAAGCCGAAGTTTTGTCCAGAAGGCCAAAACTAAGGCTGGGCTTCGAACGTTCAAGGTACAAAAGGCCCCTAATCGTGACGAGAAGCAGAACAAGTCCGCCAAAACCCGTGCCAGGAAGTTGTACCTCAACATGCTGACGAAAGTTGAATGCTGCATCATGGACGACGAAACATATGTGAAGGCCGACTTCAAACAGATCCCCGGCAACCTGTTTTTCACGGCCAAGGATAAGTTCAGCGTTCCGGAGCATGTCCGCACTCAGAAGATGTCAAAATTTGCGAAGAAATTCCTGGTTTGGCAAGCCATCTGCACGTGCGGGAAGCGGAGTGCACCTTTCGTGACCCAGGACACGATGAACGGACAGGTGTACATAAAAGAGTGCCTCCAGAAGCGGCTGCTTCCTCTTCTGAAGGCCCACAACGTCCCAACAATCTTCTGGCCGGATTTGGCCTCATGCCACTACTCCAAGGACGTGCTGAAGTGGTATGCGGACAATAAGGTCAATCTCGTGCCGAAAATGTTCAACCCTCCCAACACTCCGGAGCTCCGCCCCATCGAGAAGTACTGGGCGATTATGAAGCAGCATCTTCTTAAACGACCTAAGGTAGTGAAGACAGTCGAGGAACTGAAGAAAGTATGGGTTTACATGCAAAAAACGGTTGATTCACAGGTTGTGCAGAATCTTATGGCCGGGGTTAAGGCCAAGGTGCGGGCATTTGCGTATGGACTGTAAATAAAATACGAGTAAAATGGTGAAATGAAGTTTAATAGTTATTTCTCAATCCCTGAAAATTTGATGGCAATCGGATGAAAACTCGAATTTTGCGAATCAATTTTGTGTGTGGCAATTTCATCGTGGACACCCTTTATCATTTATATATTATAAATTAAATTATCGGTTTTTTCTTTTTCACCACTACACAGCACAAAAAAAAAAAAACTCTCCCCCCAAACAAACCCCCATTTTAAAAAAAAAAAAATCCCATTTTATAAGAAAAAAAACAGCAACAAAACCCCCCCCATAGCCCACCAAAAAAAAAAAACAAAAAAAAAAAAAAAAAAAAAAAAAAAACAAAAAAAAAATTTTGAATAATAAAAATTCTAAATTTTGAAGTAATGGCTGCCCTCGAAAATGCTTTAGTGTAAGCCCTTAACTGTAATGCTAGATTGTGACATTTCATGTAAATTAAAACTGGATACCACCTATATCAGGTATGTTGTATACAAGATTGCCAACAATGTTATATGGCGTATGAAAGATAGCAAACAATTTCGTTGCTTATGCTTGCTTTGGCTTGGAATTTAACGAGGAGAAATTTTACGCACCTGTTAATATTAATTATTTTATTCTTTTTAGAACCCGTGACATGTCATTTTAATGAACTTGTTCATAAATGTGTTCATTATTATTTCCAACCTTCTTATGTGTAATTTATTGGAGTTATAAGCATTTGGTTGAAGATATTACAAAGCAACACCAGGCTGAAGTTGACTGGGTTCGATTCCCGGTCTGGTCTAGGCATTTTTCGTAAAGGAAAATTTCTCGACTAACTGGGCATAGGGTTTGATTGTTCTTGCCACACAACCATACTAAGGCAAAAGTGGTACCTGGCACCGAAAGCTCCCAATTAATAACTGTGAAAGTGCATTTAGAATACCAAGATGAGAGCAAGCAATTAGCTAATCGTGAAAGAAATCAGCTTGAAACTCTAAGATGCATAAGAAGAAGAAAATATTACACCAAGGGGTTCACTTCTTTTCACGACCTCAGTCGAGTATTATTACACGACACTGAAGAATTTTGCACATTGTAAAGGGCGAACACGAAATTATTGCGACACCGAAAATGTCATGCCAATTTTCTTATAATGCTTAGAATCAAACCAAAATTTTAGGGTAGTTTTATACATATAAAGGGTGTCCACGATGAAATTGCCACACTATGAAATTGCTCTAACTTTTTAACCGTTGGGTAGAATTTAATGAAAATTTGGGTGGATTTAGTTCATAGTGCATTATTTACATCCTGTAAGTTTTAAAGTCCTGTGATCAAAACTCGCGGAAATGGAGTCGAAAGAACAGCTCGTGCGTGATAAAATCTTGCTCATTCATCACGAGAACAAGGATCTCTCGCATCGTTCCATCGCTAAAACGTTGGGAATCGCGAATTCCACGGTGTCGCGAGTGATTAAGCGGTTCGAGGAACGGTTGACCACCGATCGGAAGCCCAGAAGTGAAGGAAAAAGTATTCCGTACAACACCAAAAATCACAACCGCGTAGTTGGGGCCTTCAACCGAAATCCGAACGCCTCCGTTCGGGATGTGGCTAAGAAGCTGCACCTAAGCCGAAGTTTTGTCCAGAAGGCCAAAACTAAGGCTGGGGTTCGAACTTTCAAGGTACAAAAAGCCCCTAATCGCGACGAGAAGCAGAACAAGTCCGCCAAAACCCGTGCCAGGAAGTTGTACCTCAACATGCTGACGAAAGTTGAATGCTGCATCATGGACGACGAAACATATGTGAAGGCTGACTTCAAACAGATCCCCGGCAACCTGTTTTTCACGGCCAAGGATAAGTTCAGCGTTCCGGAGCATGTCCGCACTCAGAAGATGTCCAAATTTGCGAAGAAATTCCTGGTTTGGCAAGCCATCTGCACGTGCGGAAAGTGGAGTGCACCTTTCGTGACCCAGGACACGATGAACGGACAGGTGTACATAAAAGAGTGCCTCCAGAAGCGGCTGCTTCCTCTCCTGAAGGCCCACAACGTCCCAACAATCTTTTGGCCGGATTTGGCCTCATGCCACTACTCCAAGGACGTGCTGAAGTGGTATGCGGACAATAAGGTCAATTTTGTGCCGAAAATGTTCAACCCTCCCAACACTCCGGAGCTCCGCCCCATCGAGAAGTACTGGGCGATTATGAAGCAGCACCTTCTTAAACGACCTAAGGTAGTGAAGACAGTCGAGGAACTGAAGAAAGTATGGGTTTACATGCAAAAAACGGTTGTGCAGAATCTTATGGCCGGGGTTAAGGCCAAGGTGCGGGCATTTGCGTATGGACTGTAAATGAAATACGAGTAAAATGGTAAAATGAAGTTTAATAGTTATATCTCAATCCCTGAAAATTTGATGGCAATCGGATGAAAACTCGAATTTTGCGAATCAATTTTGTGTGTGGCAATTTCATCGTGGACACCCTTTATTTACTTCAAAAATCAAACGATGAGTTAATCGATGGATCCTTGAGTGTAAAATTGAACGCATTTTCGCTTGATGCCCTCCATCAAAGTCTTTACAGTGTCATCCGGTACCAGTTTCTCAGTTTTTTTTTTTCATTTTCTTAACATGTCCTTCTCGTCTTTGACTGTCTTCTTGCTCTTCCGAAGTTCCCGCTTCATCATTGCCCAGTACTGCTCTACCGGGCGCAGCTCCGGACAGTTTGGCGGATTCATGTCCTTTGGAACAAAATGGACAGAATTGGCCTCATACCACTCCAGGAAACTTTTAGAATAGTGGCATGATGCCAAATCTGGCCAAAATAGCGGAGCTTCGTCGTGCTGCTGCAAGAACGGCAAAAGGCGCTTCTCGAGGCACTCAGATTTGTAGATCTCGCCATTTACTGTGCCCTTTGTCACGAAAGGCTCACTCCTCAGTCCGCAAGAGCAGATGGCCTGCCAAATGAGATATTTGGAGGCGAACTTCGACATTTTCTTCTTCTTAAATTTGTCGTCCACATAGAACTTGCTCTTGCCGGTGAAAAACTCCAACCCCGGAATTTGCTTAAAATCGGCTTTTATATACGTTTCGTCGTCCATCACACAGCAGCCATATTTTGTCAGCATCTTCTCGTAGAGCTTCCGTGCCCGAGTTTTAGCCGTCGATTGTTGCCGCTCATCGCGGTTTGGGAAGTTCTGTACCTTGTATGTATGTAGTCCCGCTCTCTTCTTTGCATTCTGGACGTAGCTCTGTGACATGCCGATCTTTTTAGCCAAATCACGGCTTGAGACGTTGGGATTTGCTTTAATCATCCGCTTCACCTTTCCCTCCGTCTTTTTGTTCTCCGGTCCCGGTTTTCTTCCAGCTCCTTTGCCGTGGTCCAACGCCAACCGCTCCTGGAACCGCTTCAACACTCTGGAGACGGTTGAATGGTGAATGTTCAACATGTTTCCCAACTGCCGGTGCGACAGGTCAGGAAATTCCATGTGTTTGGAAAGAATTTGTTCTCTCGACTCGCGTTGGTTCACCTCCATTTTCGTTGAATCGAAAAACACGACTTCGAGTTTGACAGCATGTAAACAATACACATCAATGAGAAAGTGTGCATTCACAGCTGCTTAAAGGACCGAACATACCTGTTTCGCTAAACAAGGTTATCTGCGGCTTTCGTGAATGGCAGATTGCGTTCAGTGCCGATTGGACGCAGATTTTTCACCAGTTGAACGTTCCATCTTTCGGATAAATCCGGAAGATCCACCTAAGGTGTACATTATGGACGTAAGGACGTTCGGATCGACCAGTTTACTCTGCTTGATCCAATTAGTTAAGGACCGAAACGCTAAACTTTTCGCAGCGCAATATCCCGAAGCATCGGTTACCATCGTGGATTGCCTTGAAAGCACATAGGCATAACGTCGGCTACTACTTAAACAGTGTCCACACTGGCGAAGAAGTGGTTAAGCTAGTGCACGAGGTTCAACTGGTTCAACAGAAGGCAGGTTTTGTGATCCGAAATTAGGTTTTCAACTCACCAGAAGTACGGAGTCTGGGAGAGGAAAAACCGGTTGCGCCTGTGTACTTTAGCTGAGACAAGCAGACATCTAAAGAGAGAGAGAGTTCTGGGAGTGGTCTGGGATTTGGATATGGATCAATTCGCTTTTTAGAGGTAAAACGACTGAAGAGACTCGTTGCAAACTGCGTGATGAGATTCTTCGATCCACTTAGACTGCTATCGATTTTCACCATCCACGGTAAAATTATCATCCAGCATCTCTGGCGTTCAAGTTGCGATTGGGACGAGGAAATAAACCCCGATTCCTGGGAGTTTTGGAAGCGTTGGACAAGTCTGCTGACGGAGGTTGAAGCTATTCGAGTTCATCGTGCCAATCTCGGTACTTCCAAAGGTGATGAAGTCAATTCGGTACACACCTTCACCGAACAGTCGTAAGAGGAGAATTGCAGTCTGATGATGTTTCGAATTGAGGTGACGCCAATAAAATGGCCGTCGATTCCTCGTGAGTCACACGATACGCACAAATCAGCCACGTCGTTTTCTTGACGGATTCTCGCACCGCGTGCAGCTGGGTCAACTCCAAATAGCACCGGTATTAGCAGTTCTTTGCATTTCGAGTCACCGAGTTAGCGGACTGCTGGTGGATTCCAATCAAACTCAACATTGCAGACGTGCTTACAAGGTAGGGACAAGGCCCACCGCTGCAAAGCGAAGATGAGTGGTTCAACGGACCAAAGTTTCTCTACCGTCCACAAGAACTGTGAAATACGCAAAACGTTATACTCGAGGAGACCTGTCGAAGAAGCGAGAGGTGCAGTTTTGTTTCACGAAGTGATCAACGTCGAGGCGATCTCTCGCTGGACAAAACTGTAGAGGGTGACAGCCAACGTGGTATCCTTCATCGTCAACTGCCGATGAAAGACGATAGGAGTGCTGATGGTGAGCAGTTTTTTTTCGGCGAAGCACTGGCAGCTGATTCAAGCGAACTACTGCGTTGGTGAAACCACCACTCGATCAGGAAGAACTTCGGCAGGCGGAAACAATCCCTATGCGACAGGCACATGGGAACAGTTTTCCGGACAAAATGAGGATTCTCTCGAAGAACTTACTGCGCCAGCTGGGTGAATCTGTCAAAAAGAGCAGCTCAGTTTATAAGCGTTCACTGGTGCTGGACGACGAAGGCGTTATGCTCAGGTTGGAAAATTCCGAAGAGAGCTCCTTCGACAAGAAGTTTCCGATAATCTTGTCACGGTTCCACGAAGTAACGCAAAAGTTGTTCCAACACTACCATGAAGAGGTCGGACAAGCCAATAAGGAGACCGTGTTCAACGAGATTCGACCACGGTTCCAGATTCTGAAAATGTGTCCGGCGATACAGCAGGTAGTGAGAAGTGCATCTAGTGTAAAGTCTACAAATGTGCTCCGCGGTCACCAAAAATGGCTCCACTTCCAGTTGAGCGAGTCACTTTTCATCTTTGGCCATTCAGTTCAGTGGAGATCGATTACCCAGTTCCATTGAAGTTATTGTTGGGCGAAAAAGCGTTGGGTGGCAGTTTTAACTCACCTGCTTGGCCGTGAGGGCAATGCATCTGGAAGTCGTGCATAGCCTTGTGACTGAATCAAGTAGGTTGGCTTTTATTCGTTTCCGTAGCAAGTTTGGCAAGCCAAGCCAAAACTTCTCCGACAACGCCACTTGATTTCGGGTGAACAACGAGTTGATCAGAAGGAAGCTACCACCTGGCTACCACTTCATACCGCCCGGGATCCTGCACATGAGAGATGTCCGGGAGCGGATGGTACAGTCGCCGAAACTAGTAATGCACGCGCTGCATGATGGAAGAAGTCCTAGCAGCACACTTGTTGCAAATCGTTTGAAATAACTTGATTGTAGCTCAATTGAATCACAAGCAAGTTGCTGCAACTAATATTGCCATTTGTGTGTTGCTTTTAAGCTTACACACGATATCTTGGTGACAACACTGGCAGAAGCAACGGAAATAATCAACACGCGTTCGTTGACTTACTTGTCGCTGAACTCGGACGAAGCTTAGCCACTGACACCGAATCGCTTTCTACGGGGAACGGTCTCGTGTGCAGATTACAGAGTCCTGGCGAGGCTTCACGAAACGCAGTTATTCGCAGACCGAATGTGGGAAGGAGTACCTTCCGACGTTCCACCAACGGTCGAAATGGTTCGACGAATAGAAGCCGCTCGAAGAGGGCGACTTAGTATTGGTAGTCGACGTGATCAAGGGCTCGGATGGACGCATGGATGGACCGCTGATGGTAAAGTGCAGAGACGAGGTTTTGTGTACATAGCGGCGTTAGAAATAAAGTAAATCTAGGAATGGCGGATGTAACGGGCTGAAGTGTTGCACAGCTGCTTTGACACCCCTAGTTTTACAGCATAGGCCAACGCGATAGTTCGCGTGCGCTGGTACTAGTAGAGAGCGATAAAGTGAGAAGCGAGAGTAGAAAACCAAAACATGCCATACCTTACCAATCAGACCAAGGCCGGTGTGGCCTCTGCTGTACACAGAAGTTGTCTCCATTGTAATCGGTCCATGGCTGTACTTCGCTAGCCTCGCTGTCTGCAGAGAGTCCGCAGGTCGCCTTCTACTTGATCGATCCACCTTGCTCGTTGCGCGCCTCTTCTTCTTGCACCCGTCGGTTCGTTTTCAAGAACCATTTTAACAGGGCTGTCTTCCAACATGCTCACGACATGCCCAGCCCATCGTAGTCGACCGATTTTTGCGATGTGTACGATGGGAGGTTCTCCCAGCAACTGATGCAATTCGTGGTTCATTCGCCTCCTCACCGTTCCGTCTTCCATCTGCACTCCACTGTAGATCGTACACTGCACCTTCCGTTCAAAGACACCAAGTTGGTCCTCTACTAGCAATGTCCATGTTTCGTGGCCGTAGGAAACTACCGGTCTTATTAATGTCTTGTAGATGGTCAACTTTGTAGTTCGGAGAACTTTGTTCGATATTAGCGTACTTCGGATAACAAAGTAGGCATGGTTGCCAGCCATAATGCGCTTTTGTATTTCTCTGCTGGTGTTGTTATCGGCGGTCACCAATGAGCTCAGATACAAGAATTCGTCTACTACCTCGATTTCATCACCGTCGATCTGAACTCGTGGTAGGAGGCTAACATTGTCTTCTCGTGAGCCTCTTCCCTTCATGTATTTTGTGTTCAACGCATTAATCACAAGTCCAATCCTACCAGCTTCAGCCTTAAGTCTGATGTACGTTTCCGCCGTCGTCTCAAAGTTACGTGCTACGATATCAACGTCGTCGGCGAAGCCAAATATTTGGACAGACTTCCTGAAGATCGTGCCACTCGTGTCTATCCCAGCTCTTCGAATCACACCCTCCAATGCAATATTTAACAGCAAACACGAAACATGATTGTAAGGTAAAAACTGGACACCTACCTCCTAAGTAGAGAATATATTCACCCTTGTGATAAATCTTGGTCGTTAGCAAAAAGTTAGCTCATAAAGAGCGGCTTATTTTCATATTTTGTGGTTTGAATTACGAGAGCAGGATCTTGCATTCGGTACGGTTACGATGATGATTCCAATACAATTTTTTAGTCACAGTGATTTACCGAATAATGTCTTCCAGTTCCACAAATTCGGTTAGTGTAACAGTTAGTGTACTTATAATTTAATTTTCGGAACAGTCTATAAGATTTCAGGAAAATTGAACCATGGATTTATTTTTCGTAGTTTTTTTTTTGCGGCTTCTTCCTAAAACAGTCTTTTTTATTAAAATGCGTTAAAGCAGGCAAGTCGAGTTGAATAATCAATCATATCAGAAAGATATTGAATTTGTACTCAATTTTCAATGAACATTCCATGGAAATATTGGACAAAGCTGATAAATTTGCCGTAAACCCAGATAGCGAACATTTTTGAATGTCGTCATGATAAAAAGGCTACAAGGATGAGAACAAATAGTTGAATTTTGCAACGTAATTCTCACAGAAACATAAATCTGCAGTACGAGGTTTATAACTCACTTGGCTCAAATTTTAGCAAGAAAGTCAGGATTTTATTTGAAATCGAACTAGAGCAATTATTCTGAATTCAAACTTTGTACCACTCTATTAGGTTAACGAGTGCACCTACCCCCTTTCTTCCTGGTCAACGGACAGATGAGTGAGTTTAAAATTTGATCCTTGTAAAACATGCACGGAGCACACATTTGCTATTGTAACTAGCTCGATAATACTGCTGGCGTTTGCTCATGTTGTTCTGTTGGATAATTGGTGAATTGAATTTGGATAGCATGCATTTCTATGTATTCGAAAATTTTGTTGCTGCTCGCAGCTGATAAAACCGGATGAACGGGAGATGGGATCCAATGAAATAGATATTGAATGACGTGGAAAGCTGCAAACGATGGCAGCAAAAAAAAATATGTTTGATGATATGCAAATTGACTCGGATGTAGAATATGATGAAACAAATTCGTGTCTGTGACGGTTTAACAATATTGATTACATTATTTGAAGTAGGTTGGGAAACAACAATAGGATTACACGTGATGGGTTACAATTTCAATTTACTATTAAAGAACAACCAGAGTCCAGGTATGTTGGAAAGTTCGGCACAAAACATTCTAAACTAAGATTCCCTAAGGTGTTCTTGCGAATAAAGGTTGTACGGAATCAAATTGCACCACTTTTATATGGTTGTAACTTTTTACTCGTTGGGTATTTTCTATTGAAATTTTGGGTGGATTTAGTTCAATATGTATTTGTTAACGCTGTGTAAGTTTCCCTAGCAGATGTGCAATCGTTGCTAAGATGGAGTCTTACGAACAGCAGCGGCGCAAAGAAATTGTGCGTACGTACCTCGAAAATCCGGATCTTTCATCAGCAGGAAGCTGGTAATGGTACATTCTACGGTGTCTCGTGTTTTAAATCGGTACCACGAACGTTTGACCATCGATCGGAAAGAAAAAAGTGGAAAAAATGGATCTCCGTATAGTGTTTAGGATCACAAGCGGGTAGTACAAGATTTCAAGAGGAATTCCAACAGTTCAGTTGGAGATGTGGCGAAAAAACTGAATCTAACCAAAACTTTCGGGCAAGATGCGAAAAAACGTGAACGACTACACACGTACAAAGTCCAAAAGGCGCCTAATCGCGATGAACGGCAGAATACGGTAGGTAAAACACGTGCACGGAAGCTCTACACCCAGTTGTCACATTGCCTCGTTATGGATGATGAGACGTATGTAAAAGCAGACTTCCGGCAGCTTCCGGGGCTCCAGTTTTTCACTGCTCATCATAAATTCGATGTCCCTGAGGACGTTAGAAAGCAGAAGATGTCAAAGTTTGCCATAAAAAATATATGATTTGCCAAGCAATTTGCTCGTGTGGAAAGCGGAACACCCCATTCGTGACAACTGGAACGGTCAATGAGCAGGATTACCTAAAGGAATGCCTCCAAAAGCGTCTACCACCTCTTCTGAGGTCACACGATGGTCCTACGATTTTCTGGCCGGATTTAGCCTCGTGCCATTACTCGAAAGAGGTTTTGAAGTCGTACAAGGCTTAGGAGGTCAATTTCGTGCCAATTGAAAAGTACTGGGCCAGGCACTTCGGAAGCTTCCTAAGGAAGTGAAATCGGAGGAAGATATGAAGAAAAAATGGATTGCCTCCCAAAATAAGTTGTTCCAAACGATGTACAGCACCTTATGAGTAGTGTAAAGAAGAAGGTTCGTGAATTTGGATATGGAATTGAAATTGAATAAAACAAACATGTAAAAATATTCATGACATGTTTTATTTTACTACCTGAAAGGTTGAAGATGATAGGTTGAACGGGCGAATTTTGCGAAAATATATGTGTGTGTCCCAATTTGATACCGTACACCCTTTATTTTTCCGATTTATTTTCTGTACAGAGATGCACATTAAAATCACTCAAATTTTGGCACCGATTTAAACCAACAGTAATGATGCTGTTGGGGTCACTCACAAGTGTGGGTCGACTATTTCTATGGAATACAAGTATACGTTGAAATATCCAATTTGACGACCAATTTCAACCAACAGCAAGGATGCTGTTGGGGCCACTCACAAATGTGGGTGGTTAATAGAAAGAAAAAAAACTTCTGCTACATAGCAGTAACACATTTACATTACCTGGAATAACAAGAAAGATCCAATTGAAAAGGAGTTAAAGACAAATAGACATTGAAAACAATAAGTAAGGTTCAAATCATCTATCGAGCAAAATCAACAAAACAATACTATCAAATACAATAACACTGTGAGCCACGATAAAGCAATAACAAAGATTGAACTGCAAAGTCAGACACCAACCAAACGGGAAACAGCGCTACATGAATCAGACCAGCCCAGATTTGTCAAAACGTCCACCTGCAAACCAAAAATGAAAAACACATTCAGCTGTGCAAAGGCCTACCACAGATTTCGTCCCTGCATTCAAGGCACCAAACACTTCAAAATCACAACAGGAGAAGAAAGAATCAAAACGATAATTGGACATACTAGGTTGCCTGAAAAGTCCCTTTAATATCAACCACGTAAACATTTTGTTTGCCAAATTCGGCTTTATTTCTCAACATACTCTCCTTTTTGGTCGATACAGCGTGTCCAGCGATTTTCTAAATTTTTTTTATCGCATCCGAATTGTACTCCTTTAGAAGTCCTTCAAAATAGCCATCGGTTTCAGCTATGAGCTCATCATTTGAGTGAAATCGCTTACCGCCCAGGTAACCAATAAGCATTAGCATATGCAGTAAATCAATCCTTATTCTGCATTTCAGATGCTACAAGCATCATATTAGCATTATATCAGCATCTTGAATGCTATCTGTTGTAAAGTGGAATTTCAAATGCTATTTAAATGCTGGTAGCCTGTAATATCCATTCCGAATGCAAAATAGCATTAATGAAGCATTATCATAGCATTGCAGTAAAGCATTGAGCCAAAAGTGGCATTTATGTTGCATTTTGATTGATTAGGCTGCCGTTAAGACGCGTATGAACTGCTTATTGGTTACCTGGGCGGTGAGCCATATCTTCAGGTTTGGGAACGAGAGCACACTTCTTCTCTGAAAATGCGGCCGTTTTTTCTGGACTTCATCCTTCAAACGATCCAATAACGCTGCATAGTATGCGCCTGTTATGGTTTTACCTTTTTCAAGATAGTCGATGAATATTACACCTTGCGCATCCCAAAACACGTTCATGCTTTTATGTTGAGTAACCTTCTTTATAACCAAATCTAGATATATACTAATATTTTCAACCGTTATAAAACTTGTGTGTTGCTTGGGTTTCCCGCCGATTGTTGCGTTTTCGGGCACTTCGGAGCACTTTCGCCCGGTTAAACCCACTGTTTTGCCTGCTGCGATTACTCCGGTGTGTAGTAATGGTTCCAAGTTTCATCCATGGTTATGAATCGGCGCACAAACTCCTTCGGATTACGTGTAAACTTGCTTAAATTCTCCTGAGAGGTTGTAGCACGAATGCGTTTTTGGTCCATTGTAAGCAAATGCGGCACCCATACCCAAAACGGAATGCATGATGTTGCCAACTCGTTCCATTGAAATGCCTAAGCCTTAGCTAGCTCTCTCAATTTCACTTTTGGATCCTCCAATACTATACCATGGATTTTATCGACGTTCTCTGTTGTAGTGACCTCATTTGGGCGTCCAGAACGCGGTGCGTGAACGGTGCTTGTACGGCCACAACGAAAATCAGCAAACCACTTATGAATCGTTTGAATCGACGGAGCAGAGTCTGGAAAAAACTTATCCAGCTTGGCTTTGGTTTCGGCAGCCGTTTGCTTGCGTAGTAAATAGTATTTTATCAAAACACGAAACTCGGATTTTTCCATTTTTTTCAAAACTTGCTGATCGGTCTCTTCTCACTGGCAAAAATTACAAAATTATTTCCATGTTAATACACAAATCACGAAAACGCAAGTAATGATAAAAATGGTAAAAGTGATGATAAAGATTAATGGTAATGGTAATAAATAAACAATGTCCTACAAGACAATATATACAGTGATGAGATATTATAATATGAACTGAAAATTACACTTCTGCAGGCTGCTACTCTGCTGCAACTGTAGACAAACCTGCGCATCCATTATGAACCATATAATCTAGACAATATATGACAGCCATGAGAAAAAAATGACCCTTAAATTTTAAATTATTTTACAACACCTGATGACCTGGAAGACCTGAAATACATCATGCAAAATACAGTACATTCAAATCTCGTTAACCTGAGACCAATCTATATGCAACAATATACTATCATATCACAACATAAAAAAAACTACAAAGTACCGCCCAATGGGGTTGTGCGCAAAGGTGACGTAGGACTACGCAGCAATCTAATTCCCAATTGATTTAAGTCAGTCGGGAAGCTACGCTTTCAATCCGCTCGAAAATATCATAGTCGTCTAGCTATTCATAATGCTTATCGCTTTGGAGGAAACGACAGTATCGGGTTAAAATGCTTCAGCGCCCGGTATATGTGGTGCTCTACGTTTTTTTTTTCCGAACTTTGCTACTGGAACTGTTTGCCTTCCGAGATGGTGGAGCGAGAATGCACCATAAGAGCACTTCCTGTTGATATGATCGACCACCTGGAGATCATTATCCTTATTCCGTTGTAGATGGTTGTGGTCTGTTTGGGAATTAAAAGTCTATTATTGCCGATAGACGTCTAGGTCGAAAAAGTGGTAATGGAACGTTCGACCAGCTTTAGGAAGTAAATATGTAAGAAAATTCTATTGTACACTCTTTAGAAAACATTTGGTGGCTCTTAATTATGATACGGCCCCGATTGTATTTTCTAAGATGATTGAGAGGGCCACTATCTCTAACGCGTAGAAGATAGTTATGGATCTGTTGGTTCGTTGGTTGTTCAACGCGCTTTGCCATTTACTCCGGGACGCGGCGTTTAAAGCAATAGAAATTTCAAACAGCACCAGAGAAAAATTCAAACAAACTCTTTAGTTGGCAAACTGATTTGGTCATCCTGAAAAGGACGGATTTAATTGACGGGGGAGAAACATGGTTCGCGATTGAACTTGGGCTTTTTTCTTGGTATTCTTGGTTCAGTTCCTCGTTGTTGCGGGTGGCTATCTGCAGGTGACGTGGGATAATTCTTGTCTCGTTGATGTCACGGGCGGTATTTCCCGCCAACTCGTAGGCTTTAGCAGCCATGTTTCTCGCAGCGAGGTTGACGGGAGCATCGGCAACAATAGCCAACTGCACCAACGCCTCTCTGGGCAACGACTGCTCGCCAGTGCTAATGTCGGCTACGATCCAACTGCCGATCCTACTCTGCACAGCTCCACGACCACCGAAAAACTAATTCAAAATGCGAAGGTGAACCCCTTATATAACACTCATGGCTGCCTAGGAGACGTTCGTTACTTAAATATGAAGTCTGTGCTAGGAAAGTACTGTGTATTTGTTAAATTTATTCTGAAAATCGACATTATAAGACATCACCTTATATTTGCGTTAATTTCAATAGTTGAATGTTATAAATCAAAAGATTTAAATATTGGAATCGAAGCGTAGAAAGTGTCCCGATCGATTGGTGCAAACATTTTGTAAATCGATCGTGAAATGACTTAGTGATTAACGTTCAAAACCTATATATTTTTCGTGACGCTCCAAATTTTCACAATTCGAACGTGTACCCCAGTATTGAAAACACAGACGTAGTCCTACGTCAAAAAGACAAAGAATGTGTTTTGCCTCCACTTCCCATAATGTCCCTCCATGCCACCAGGGTGGATCTCAAGGCAAGGATGATCCCAAAGCGCCGCAACCACGAACCCAATGTGAATAGTAAAATTCTCAATGTGACCTCCTCTGTAGCAGGTGGAAAAACTACTAAATGTGACATTTCCACAAAGAAACTCACTTTTCTTCTCCCCTCGAGAAACAACACCCCCTCCGCCCCCCCGCCCCCCCACGCCCCCCCCCCGCCCGCCCATAAAAACAACACCCCCGCTGTATAAAAAAAAAAAAAAAAAAAAAAAAACCAAACCAAACCCCGAAAGAAAAAAAAAAAAAGAAAAAAAAAAAAAAAAAAAAAACGCGCGGCTCCCCCCCAAAAAAAAAAAAAAAAAACAAAAATAAAATATATACCCATAGAAATAAAAAAAACAACAAACCCCCGGCCCCCCCCCCTAAGCAATTTTTTTTTTTTCCTCTTATTTCTTCCCCGCCTCCGGTTTTTCCCCCCCTTCTTTTCTTTGCCCAATATCCAAACACAAAAACACATTTAGGCATGCGCTTAACGATTGTTCCAGAAAGTATAAGCACACCTTATTTTAACGGTCACTTTGAATATAATGAAATATTTCAACATGTTTTGGCTGCGTCCTTTTATTTGCACATTTCTGAATGACATAGCATCAAAAAAAGGCTCAGTTTTGTGTTACCTATCAAAATGCGCGGTCTTACTCCGGAACAACGAAAAAGTATCGGGCACAAACGGTGCACTGTGAGCGGACTCTCCTTGAGAAAATTGGCCAAGGAAGAGGGTGTAAGCGTCGAATCGGTACGATCTACGATTCGAAAATATAGAGAACAGTGTACAATTGAAGATGCGCCGAAGAGTGGTCGGAAATCCGGTCCTGTTAGTCCGGATATCGATAAAAAGATCAGGGATGCCTACAAGCGAAAACCAGCGACTTCCGTTCGGGATGTTGCGAAAAAACTAGGGACCTCGTCGAGTAACGTCATGCGTGCCAAAGAAAGACTTGGGCTAAAAACATACCGAAAGCAGAAAAAACCCAAAAGGAACCCAAAACAGGCCGCGTCCGTGAAACCACGAGCCCGCAAACTCTACGATTCGTTATTGTGTAGAAATTCTGGGTGTATAATAATGGACGATGAAATGTATGTGAAACTAGATTACAAAACGCTTCTCGGACCACAATTCTATGCTGTAAGCAAAGACAAAGACATCCCCAAAACGGAGAAGGCAATTTTTACCGAAAAATTCGGTAAGAAGGTTATCGCAGGCAATATGCGAGTGTGGTAAAACATCTAGTCCGTACATTACAACGGAGACGATGAACACTCAGAAATACGTTAAGGAATGTCTCCAGAAGCGATTATTGCCGATGATCAGGCAGCACGAAGGTCAAGTAGTGTTTTGGCCTGATTTGGCGTCATGTCATTACACAAAGGACACTTTAGAATGGTACAAAAGTCAAAATGTATGTTTCGTGCCGAAAGACACGAATCCGCCGAACTGCCCGGAGGCACGGCCAATCGAGACTTTTTGGGCTTTAACCAGAGCAAAGCTTCGAAAATTCATAAAACCAGCGGACGACATCCAAAAATTTAAAAAAGATTGGCCAAAAGTGGTCAAAATGGTGGGAAGTACCACTGTGCAGAAGCTAATGGGTCATGTTCGAGGAAAAGTTAGGAATCTTGACTATGATTAAATATTTTGATTAAGCGAGAGTAAAATATCATATGAAACACAAATACAAATATGATTTGCCAAATAAAATTATTAAAACTAAAAAAAATGACTTTTTTGTTATTTTGAAAGTGTGCTTATACTTTCTGGAACAGTCTATACATGCAGTATTCACAACAACCGCCGAATAAATACGAACGTTTTGAGGCAGCCATCATTGTTCGAGGAGAGTACTGTTCGCAACCGGCACATTCTTTCATACACTTTTTAGCGGCACCTGTCCGACACCTAATCGATTCGCCAGCGGATTCTGCGACGGATAAGCACGTTTTGACCCTCGGCGGGACGGATTTCACGCGAAATTTGGACACTTTTTCTCGAACCGCGCAAGACCAAACTTTTCTCATCGACGTTATTTTTTTCACGCCTTTCAAGGATCCACTGGTCCCACCCCGAAAAACCAACGCACTAATAACTAACAACGCACTGCAGACTGTATTTTTTTTCAAGGGAAACTTTGAAATTTCAAAACTTTTACAAATTGAAGGAAATGAAGGAAAAATCTGACATTAAAAATTCAACACGCCCGCTCTCGCCCAAAGCTTACTTTGATCCCAACTAATCATATGTAATCGATAGAGTGAAAAATGCATTTCAAGGTTTGTGTTGAAAAAAAAACAATAATATCAATCATACATGGCATTTCACCCAAGTACGCCTCTCACATGCATATTGCTTGCCTTCTCTGGGGATGAGCCAGTTGCTGCGCTGGCAAGAAAATTATCACACTTACGATGAGTGCAAAACAAGTCATGCGTTAGAGGGTGTCTCTTGAGAGCATTTGTGGTGAAAATGTGAGAACACGCTCTCTAGTGAAATGAATGAATTGTGCTCTCGAGCTCACTTACCTAGTTCTCGTTGGTTTACCTCTTGAGAGACCGCTCTGCAGAGCCAAATCTTCAGAGAATCTTCAGTGCCCTCTTTTATGCATGTTTTCAAACTTATGAGTCCAAAGTTGTAAGCATTTCTCTAATTTATTTGTGAATGACTTAGATGTGTAGCTACACCACCTAAGTTAGTAACATATATGCAATGAAAAAAACGTGATAATAACGGAGAAACGAGGATTTTATTTCTTTAGTAAAATAGTTATTCGTTTCGGGTGGTAATGGGGCACAGTCGGACACTGTTTAATGCCTTACCACATTTTGGTACCTAATTAAAATCAATTCAATCTGGTTTTCGGGGCATATATTACAAAAATATGAATCAAAATAATAAACTCTAGATTAAAATTTTTAATGGGCGGAATTGCAAAATCATCATATCTCAAAACCGCTGAAGAAAGTATCAATAACTAAATCTAACTCAACGCAAGAAAATGTTTACATGTTTAAACTCAATCTGTTAGAAAAATAGATATATTAAGATATAGATGAAGAATGGCGCTGGTGTTCCCTTTGTTTTGATTTGAAATCATGTCGGGTATAGATCTGTCAAATCCCATAGCTTTTGCTCGCTTTGACAGTTGCATCCCTATAAAACGCCAGCAAAGATGTTTTGGGAGCAACGGCACCGCCATTCTCACTCTATATCTTGATATCTCTATTTTTAGAGTAATCTACTAGCATGTAACACTAGAATCATTAAAAAAATGTTGTGATATTTTAGAAAAACAATCATGCTGATTTGCCCCAAACGCAATAGGTCGACAACAGAATGGCAAAGGAAAAAGTTGACATCTGTCAATAATGTGTTACAAATCACTGGCCGAAAGGGTACCGAAAGAACGTACCAAATTACAATGTTGTTTTTTTCACTTTGGACTTTCATGTGATGAATAGTTACCTGAACCTCGAGCAGAGTTATTGTGTGTCATTGGTGTGTCACTGGTTTTTATTAGGAAACACTTTAGCCTATTCTATAGCTAAGAACTATCGTTTTTTAGGTTAGGCGTTCCTTCCATACAATTTACCGAAAAAACTCACTAGGTTCAACCACTGAGACAATTTCCCGGTACTGGAATACAAATTTAGTCGGTTGGATTAGGCTTTCTTATAACAATGGTTTTCTTGATAAAAGAGGACTCACTAAAACTTTTGTACTGGCTAGCAACTGCAAACTAATAAATTTCAACTATAACCCTCTTAGAACTACGTTTTTTTTTTTTTTTTTTTTTTTTTTTTTTTTTTTTTTTTTTTTTTTTTTTTTTTTTTTTTTTTTTTTTTTTTTTTTTTTTTTTTTTTTTTTTTTTTTTTTTTTTTTTCTGCTTGTTGTGTCTGTAGCTAGACACAACCGTATCCGATGCAACCAACAATCCACGAACCACGTCTCCGTCTCGCCTTTCCCGTGGTCCTGTCCAAGCATTAATTGCGCGCGTCTCCATCTCCTTATCATATTCTTCTTCTCTACTTCCATATCAACATCATAATTCACTCCTATCCATTTTACCTTACATTACCACCATATACTTCACGGTATTAAAAGCGGTCTGTACATAAATTAATTCAAACATAACCTTTTACCACTAAAAGCTTATACTATAAATCACTATCAATCCAATCAACCCTAATTCAAAAACTTCCCATCAAAAATCCCTTCCTTTCCTTTTACTTTCCAACCACTCTTTCCACTTCCATCTCTAAACTCCTTTTAATCTTTTTTCTTTAACACTCAATATACCTTTTCACCCATTTCAAATCCACCTATACAATACACAACACTCAAACATCTCATCAAACAATGTAGACTGCTCAAGCACATGATCCAAAAATCACTGTTCACAGATTTCTGCAACATTGGTTCTACGTCATTACAATCTGGGCATGTTAACTCGTAAAGATAACACCTTTGCGCAGTCGATGTACCAGTTATGGCGATTTTAGTTCTACCATCAACCATACTCATAACAAGTTCAAATTTGACGTTAAGTTCTCTACCGTTAACATTTACAATAAAAGGCTGTAGCTTTGAAATTGCATTTTTCAGCCTGGGTCGCACTCGGGACCAGTTGTATCGACAGATGCTTATACCAGTTGTACAGAAACTGGTCGATACAGTACCGAGTACAGCTGATGGTAATCAAGTTTTCACAACTGATCAATATCCCCTTGAAACAGTTTTAGTGGAACAGTGATGTCAAAATTACGTTTGCGTCTGAGTTTTCCAGTTCCATCCATCCCCCATTTCAAACAAGCCGCAAATTGTCATTAGTAATTAGTAAAATTGAACTGCACAAGACTAATTAATCTTGAAACAGTATGATTTAAAAGTTGCTGTAATCAATTCTGCAAAACCTTCTGAAATTTCAGTACTATCTAACGTAGCACTTCTTTTTACACAAATTGAGTCATATGTGGGTATATGGTTTTTGCAGCTCTCTTACGATGTTGTAGCTACGTTTAATGGCTTTGCATCAACAAATACAGCTAAAGCTTGTTCATCAATAGCCTTTGCGTAGAGACACCAGTCTTCCAAGAATGCCTGCAAATTCCTTCTGCCCATTAGCACGCAAAGCCACCTCAGTAGCAAATTTCAACTCATCTATTATAAAGCTTATAAAGAAAAAAAACATTTAAGTAAAGAGAAAAAAATACAAAGTAAGAGCAATAAGAACGTACTAAAGCTACATGTACGACGCAATTCACTGTTCTTCGACGCTTACTTCGGTTGATGTAATAACCCAATTCTTTTGAAGGTCGACCACCTTGATTGACATTTGCATCTGATAATGATGAACTTAGGAATTCCAGAAAGTACAAAAAAATCGTCGAGCCAATCACCATTTCCTTTAAAAAGCGATCCTTTTTCCGTTGTGATTTACTCCATCGACGCAAGAACTCTCGAAAGAATATTGATATTTGCTTCTCATATTCTTCATGAATGGTTCCTCCTACAAATCTTTCTATGTAGTTTTCAATAGCAGTACGTTTATCGTTCGAACTCGCTATATCAAGAACCGGATCCAATATATTTTTTCTATATAAGAAAATTTCTAATTAAATAAAAAACGAATGCTTAAACACTTTTCGAATGACATAGGAGTAAAAATATTGATTACCATTGGTGTCGAGCACATCTTTGATGAGAAAGAAAACTTGTATTTTTTTTTTAAATTGACTTCCGTCCGATTAAGTGCACCGGACCTTTTCAACTTTGTACAATTTCAAAGTTCATACACAAAATGCAAGTATTGGTGTTCGAACGAGCCTGTCGAATCCAATGAGCATTTATACAGGGTGAGGAAGAAGATTAACTGCAAGCGTATTAGTAGACCGCAAAAAATTTAGTGATGTAATTATTTGCATGGGCGCTTATGGGAGCTCGCTTGTCTGTGGTTCTGACACATCTTGCATAACGAGCTTCTCTTTCTCCGTGGCTGTTTGCCATTCGGGACTACGAAGGTGCTGATGTTTGCGTGAAGTTTGCGTGCAGAGTTGCCATATATATAGATTTATCTGTATTATACACCCCCCTTCAAACTATATGCATTAATCTTCAACTTACTAGATTTCCGCTCTTTTGTAGCAATACAATGTTACGGTTTAGAGTTTTAGTTTTGCATATTGCTAAATCTGTTGCGTATGCATTTCCTACTACCCACCTCCAACCTAGAGAACAATAAATTACATAAACGCAACCCACTCTCTGCCCCCACCCCTTATGATCTAGAGTGTCGATTTATAAATGACTAAACAATTTAGGACTGAATTCACACACTTAATAGTCCACTGGCTGACGATAATAGTGGGCTGCAAAATGGTGACACTTCCGATGGAGCGTGCGTCCACGCAACATAGCTATGGTCCTCACAGGTTCCTACCTCATGCTTCCGCGGGTCAAGAGATGAGCAAAGACTGTCAGCTAGGGTTGCGTACTTCAGCCGGTAGTGCAGCCTGGGCACTGTTGTCCTTCTGACTTCGAGCGATTCGAGGAGGTGCGTGCCGAGCGTCTGTCCACCAGGGAGGTGCAGCTCAAACAGCGTATGTCCAGCGACTGAGAATGAAACGCGGTGTAGGCAGCGTGACCCCGGTAAGGTAGAATGCTGGAAATCTTACACTACCACGAAAAATAGAAGTATTCTTTATACGGTATATAATTTCAGATCACCCATGGAATTCCCAAGTGTTATATAATAATTTTGAATTGTTTTCTTCCCCGTGGCTGGCGATAATGCAAGTCCTTCTACAATTGCAGCAGGATCTGTAGACATGCAGACATTCAAATATAATAGTTATTATCATTTTGGTATTATAGCATACCCTTCACAGTGATTATTCAATGCTATTTTCAGCTTCGCATTTGCATCGTTGTAAGTTTTGGCCCATCTAACTCACGTTGTGTATTTGAAAAGATAGGATGGTTTTTAAATTTTTTTTTAGAGAGATATAAAAAGAGATGTACGACAAATTCTACAAAAAAAAAAAAAAAAAATTCGAAGTCCAAATTAGTTAATTCAAAAACTAACATTGTTTATGAGCCTACCTTTTCTATTTTACAGACATAAAGAATCATTTATGGGATCAGTAGAAAAAAAGAGTTATCGGAGAATTTCCTGTCATTCATTTTTAATTTTTTATTTGTTTTGGATTTATTGAGTTTCCGTTTTTGGGCAGTAGTCATACTCGTATGAAATTTATTTGCCTAAATTTTCTTTGCTATTTTGCTAGGATGGTGTTCAACTTTATTTCATTATATCACGTTGGAATTTTCGCTACTTTAGAGTTTCAATCATCTAACATCGCAGCGGAAGAGGCAAATAGCGGCATTTAATTATTATATGTACATTATGTAGTATTTCTTTACAACATCGTATTATTTCCATCATATCATGACCTTCACATTTTCATGCAACAAACCTGATTTAGGCGGTATCTAGCTTAAACACGAAACATACATTCATTTTATGACATCTAGCATTCCTTATATGTCCAGTATAAAATGCAGAAAATTACGGCTATGGTAGGCTTTTGAAAATTACGGAATCTTTGGTAGGCTTTTGCACTTATTGCTGAATGTATTTTTCATTTCCGGTTTACAAATGGACTTTTTACCAATTCTGAGCTGATCTGATTCATGTGCCATTTGACTAGTGTTTGATTTTACATTTCAACCTTTGTCATTACTTGATCATAACTCACAATGTCATTATATTTGGTAATATTGTTTTATTGATTTTACTTCAAAGATGATTAAAACATTACTTATTGTTTTTTGCCCATTTATCTTTAACTCCCTTCCACTTGAATCTTCCCATTCCTAACTCGGTAGCAATAACTATTAGGTCAGCAAAAATAAAAGCGGATTGCTATTATAAAATCAGCATCAAGTAGCAAATAGTGACCATGGCAACAGTAAACTAAAATGTATAAATGTTAGTTTTGTAAAATTTCAATACATTTAATAAACTTTTTCAGGATACTTCAAATCAAAATTTTGGTGAATGCTGCTATCGCTTAAGCGCGAACCACAGAACTCTACACTTTAACATTTTACAACATTTCTTGCATTTCAGGATCAACCGAATGAAGATCATATATTATAGATACGAATGCTTGTAGTATTTTTCATTCACATAAATATATACACCATTATATAAATATTTCATGGGAATGGGAGGGACCATCAGGGCACCCGATTGAAGCATTCTGGATGGGGAGAGTGGGAATGCCAACTCCCCATTGCTAACAGTTTGTGAATAGAGGGCGGGCTCTTCTCCCCGCCCATTGGGGCATCCTCATGTTAGATAGCTTGCTCTTTTGACCAATTGTTCAATCTTGTTGTTGGAAGGAGATTCTTTATATCCCTGTGGATACGTATAAGTGATGTTGCATATCGATCCACCCAACCCCCTTTTTGGCCCTTCATACAACGGCATGATTAGGATAATCAGTGGTTATTAAAGCTTGATCAAGTCTAACAGAGAGGAGAGCCCATTGCTGTCGGACTTAGTTTCCGTGCTACAATGGGTGGTAGTACATATCATACATCATATAATGTTCATAGGTAATAATATTGCTTCTATTTTCCTACACGCTCGCTCACAAGAATCTGCAATCCTTTATTCCCAAGGTCAAATTCATACGTTATAGCAAACATATCGAAACCGAATGAAGTAAAAATGGAAACCAGGACCTGAACGACAAATCATTCGCAAATGCGCTTGCTAATTTTCTTATTTAGAGAATCAACATCAGTGTATCTGACCAGTTCACGCACTCCTGAGTTCTCTGGGGTGCGGTTCTGTGTGTTCTCTGCAGTATGTTTCAGAGCGCTGAGTTAACTCGCCAGTGGCTTCCAGAGGCATGTGATTTAATCTCACCGTGCAGTTCATTTAAAAAACTACAGATAAAGGAAGAGTGTGGTGAGTATGCTGCTGCGTGTAGCGCTCCTGCATGAACAAATAGAGAGGAAAGAGTGGTACGTTCGCTCTTGTCTCGCACAGAGGAGAAGGACAAGTATGATATCAATAAACTTGCTGGTAATTGCGATGATCAAAACACAGTGGCGTTCCATCATAACGACAAAATCGATGACATTTTGAAGAAATCTCAATCATCGTTTCCTTACCCGATGAGATTATCAGGTGTATTTCGGTAAACATCGCATAAGATTTGTCATTGAAAATTACATTTGCGAGCCTTGCTTCAAATCACAAATTGTTCATGAAATAGGTTATGAATGTTGGCATCAGAAAAAACAGTTTTTAATTGTTAAAAAGATAAAATCCCCCATAAAAGTTCATTGACTTCATGTAACGAAAATTTCTATAAAGTATAAATTCAATTTTCCGCACTGATATGTTAGTAGATTGAAAATTTTCATATGAGAAATATTTGTTCATGATTTAAACAGGAAAAGCTCCTTAGTTTCGTGTCGCAAAGATTTCATGATATATTTAGTTCTATCTACCACTTTTAAATATTCGGTATTATGACCCAACGCTTTAGGCCTAGTAACACATTTGGTGTAATGGCTGATGGCATTCGGCCTTATAACATTCGGCCTAATGACCTCACTCCATCCCGAACGAGCCACCATTGAGCCGACCACAATCCACGCGCCCCCCTCGATACAACTTTTTGGAAACAATCTCATTATCACATTGTACATTAATAATTAAAAGATAATTCCATCCACCAACTCGATTCCACCGCAATTCCACTTGCATACTCTTCCACTCTCTTCTTTCCTCGTTGCAGAAGTAATTGCAGTACTTCGCCAAATTAGGAAAACTACCGCAATTTCTTGACTGGGTTGTAATTAGAATGTAACATGAGCTCGAGTTCTATAAGATCAGCTTAATTGGTTTGATGAGAGCGGTCCTTATTCTAAGGACCACTGTAGCAGTTTTCATGACAAGGATGAAATGATGACTCCTAAAAGTCGACTAATGCTCGCTTTTTTACCTTGGCTACAAACGCTTCGTCATTTGGACTATTCAACTTGGTTCCTATGTTGATGTGGGGGTGTTTTTTCAACAACCATTGAAAAGTCGTAATTTAATTAAAACTATTCTACGTAGATTTTTGCCGTCTCGGAAAAGCCTGTCGTTTGTATCAGGGATAACTTTTCCTAGATGAATCAGCAGGATTCGGTTTTCTAATTTGTAATGGTAAACTTCTGCCTCATTCGAGGATGAGAAGAAATCAATAAAATGCGATGGGATGAGGAAGGTAATTTTCCCATGTTGATTCCCGAGAATGAGTAACATGATCTAATTCTGTTTCGTTTTGATTGAATGTATAAAGGCAATTCTCGATAACTGGTAGGATTCAATTAGGTTCTTCTGAAATGGTCTATCTTTGCAGCCATTACCATTTATTTCTGATCTGAAAGAAAAACCAATTCCTTGAAGTTATTCCACGAATAAGAAATAAGGATATGTAATGCAAGTTTCCGAACAGCAGCTACGAAAGTAACTTTTTCTTGTATTAATGAAATACATGAGAAGAAACACCCTTCGGCTGAAAGCTTCGCTAACAAGGACAACTAACTAACTTAACTAACGTAGTAATACATTCAAAAACTAAACTCTGTTAAATTTTTGCATACCAAGCTGATTCTAATCTCATCATTCACTATGTGACAGCGCGTGTGCGTAATGAAGCCATGTTCTCCGACTTCACTGGCGAACTTTTCTGGGTAGAGTAACATTGCTAGTAGACCAACAGCGGTGACACGTAGAATTATGCAAACGAATGCAACAATATTTCATCTCCTTTCATTTCTCATCGCCAGCAACGTTCGCCGTTTTGCAATTTCTCTCGAGCATAAGCTGATGCCTGCCATGCCATCTGGTGGACGAGCGGTGAGCTGACTGTCGACAGCAATCTTCATTAGAAGCAAAACCACTACACCGATGTTCAACCCATCACTGTCATGAGATGGCAGAGTGACGTACGCGCCAGCATTGTTGCTTTTAACTTTTCAACAAATTCGCATGCCGCATTTCATATGACACCCCAGAGATCATTCTCATTGATTTTTTAAGTATAAGCAAATTTTCGTTACACTAGTCAATTTAAAAACAAAAGCAATTGAAACCAGTTATAACGCAGTTAGGTCACATTGTCATCCCACGACAGATCAGCGAACATAGATGAATAGTTGTACGGTAAAACTTGACAGAGTCACATATCTCATACCGGTGTTTCGTGAAACGTGAAGCTGCGAAAAGTTGTAGGTACGTGAGAATTGTTTGAACAGATGTCGCATTCTTAGAACGAGGAAATACAGGAAATAGAGACTGCTTCCGGAGAGTTTAGAATGAATTAGGATTGGCATTTGTAGGCAAACATTGTGTGTTTAATTTCGCATACAATCCCGACATACATTCAAGGAATCGACGCAACGCAAAATAAATCATAATTCAAAGTGAAAACAAGCCAGATTTTGAAACTTTAACACTTGCAACGAGTGGGGTCCTTATTACCGATTACTACCGCCTACTTGTCCCATTGACCAGATGTACAAAAAGTCATTTTTTTTGTTTATTACTAACACTTTACACCAGAAAGATGCATTCGCCGGACGAAATTATCTCAATCATTAACATCTTCTTGTACAAACCCTCAAGTATTTCCCACTCCTCTTCATCTATTTTTTTTCAAATCTCGTTCTTCAACTTCTCTTGTAAAGCTTCTCTTCATCAACTTCTCTCCATCACCTCTATTCCTCCATTGGTTTGCTCCAACTGCTTCTTACGATTCTTCTTCTTTTTCCTTCCTCTTTTCTCTCTCTCTCTCTCTCTCTCTTCTCCTTTGACTTTTCTCCTTTGACTTTTCTCCTTTCACTTTGCTTCTTCTGCTTGTAGGTGACAAACTAACCCAGGAGGTTAAAAGTGACCCTGATGAAGACACAAAAAAATTCTCCTGTTTGTCTTCTTCTTCTCCTTTTTTTTCTTTCTGTTCCTTTCTTTCACTAGTGTTTCAACTTTATGTGCTTCTGCTTGTCCGTTTCTCTTCTTCGCATTCTTTTCCTCAACCCCACTTAGCCTTTTTGTTCTTTTTGTTTTGTACATTTTTTCTTCATGTTGTCTTCTACGGCTTTCGGTCTTTTGAATAATTGGAAACAGATACTTTTTCTATTGTTTGACGTTTCGGCGTATTGTATTTCGCCATCATCTGAGGATCATAAAAAAACAGAAATCTGTGATCTCCAGAAGAAGGCGAAATACAATACGCTGCAACGTCGGAAAATAGAAAAAGTGTCTGTTTCCAATTATTAAAAAGACTCTAAGCCAAAGAAATCATCTCAACATTGCCAAGTCATAGTCGATAATTAATTACGCTATCTTCTACTTCACTTTTTTCGCTTCTTCCGTTGTGCCTTCGCCCATTTCATACCCCCTGCTTCATTTATTCAAGTTTTCTTCTTTGACTTCTCTTCTGGATTTATTCCACTTCCCTTCATCTGCTTCCGATTTCTTCATCTTCCTCCGATGATTTAGTTACGCTTCTCTTTGTCGTAATTTTCAGGTGGCCCCTCCAGAGGCCGAACGAACTTGTTAGGTTCTATGGCTTTTCAGATTGAAAGGATGTACCCGCGATCGATCAAGTTGCTGAGCTTGATGCAGCTGATGTAAATGTGAGGAGACAGAGGGAAACTCTCAACACCTCTTGTCCCTTTGTAGATCCGATGCGTCCGTTATGCCGTCTGTTAACTGAATGAGCTTTCATTGGAAAATGGTGCTCTTTTATAACTGACAAACTAGCAAATCAATTTGTTCGATTGGATCTATTGGATTAACATTCGCCTGCCTATCATACGCTTTATCTACAAAAGGGGATGAGTTGTGAGGGATCTTTTCGTTCATCGTTAGTTATTTGATTGGTTGTTTTTTTTTCCTCTTATATAATTTATTTAAGCTCGTCTTTATTTCTATACTCTGCTTCGGCTACTCTTGTTCCGTTTCTCTTTCCCAACTGTTCTTCTTCAGTTTGTCTTTTTTCGTAGTTATCCATTGTTGTTTCTTCTTTCGCTTCAGTTCTTCAGTTTCTCTTCGTCCGATTCTGTTCATCCGTCCGTATCAGCATGTCACGTTTTAGCTTTCCTAGTTTTCTTCATCAACTTCTTCCATTTCCTGATTCCGCTACAATGGTCTAAATAGTCTTGCTTCCCTCAGAAAATTTAGCATTCATGTTGTTTTATCCTGTTATTTGCAAGGCCGTCGCACTGGCTATAGACTGTTCCAGAAAGTATAAGCAAACTTTCAAAATAACAAAAAAGGCATGTTTTTTTTAGTTTTAATCATTTTATTTGCCAAATCATATTTGTATTTGTGTTTTATATGATACTAGCTGAACCTGGTGCGTGCGCTGCTACGCTTGCAATTAATTGATGAAAAATTTAATACGACTGGCCCTTTTATGGTTTTTTTTTTCGGAATGAGTTTTATTTTCTTGCATAAGCAGGGGTTCAAACTTCTATCAAAACATGCTTCTTACCCGAGAAATACACGTTTTGTGTTTAAGTAACTTGGATAATTTTCATTTTTGGAAGAAATTTGCCTTCCCTTACAGAGGCTCAAACCACCATACAATCATTGCCTTTAAAACCCCCCACATGCCAAATTTGGTCCCATTTGCTTGATTAGTTCTCGAACCATCACACTGGGCTCATTGATTATAATAAAAATTTGAGTTTCATTTGTTTGAAACCCCCCCCCCCCCCCTTCAGAAAGGGTAGGGGTCTCAAACCACCATAGAAACATTCTTGCCTTGAGAATCTCCCACATGCCAATTTTGATTTGATTTGCTTGATTAGTTCTCGAGTTATGAAGAAATTTGTGTCTCATTTGTATGAGAGCCCCCCTTCCTGAGAGAGTAGGGGTCTCAAACAATCAAAAAACATTCCCCAGCCCCAAACCCTTCATATAAAATTTCACGTTGGTCGGTTCAGAACTTTCCGAGTCTATCAGGGTCGGACAGACAGACAGATAGACAAATTCATTTTTATGTATATAGAAATCTATATTCTAAAAACCCCCATATGCTTAAAGTGGTTTCATTTACTTGATTAGTTCTCAAGTTATGCAGAAATTTGCTTTTAATTAGTATGGGAGCCCCCCTCCCCCCCTTCATAATTTGGAGGGGAATTGAACTGCCATAGAAACATTTCTTTCCTCCACAAACCTCAACATGCCAAATTTGGTTTCATTTGCTTGATTTGTTCTCGAGTTATGCAGAAATTCGTGTTTCATTTGTATGAGAGACCCATCTTTCAATGAGCGGAGGAGTCTCAAACCACAATAGAAACATTTCTTGCCTTTGAAAACCTCCACATGCCAAATTTGGTTCCATTAACTTGATATGTTCTCGAGTTGTTCAGAAATTTGTGTTTCATTTGTATATGAGCCCTCCTTTCAGAGAAGGGAGGGGCTCGAGTCAACTAAGAAACATTACTTGCCTTCAAAAAACTCCACCTGCCAAATGTGGTTCCATTTACTTGATTAGTTCTCGAGGTATTGTAGAAATTTGTGTTGCATTTGTATGGAAACCCCCCTCCCGCCCCCTTCCAGATGGCGGAGGGGTCTCAAACTTCCATAGAAACATTTCTCTCCTCCAAAAACCTCCAAATGCCAAATTTGTTTCCTTATGCTTGATTAGTTCTCAAGTTATGCTCGAATTTGTGTTTCATTTGTATGAGAGCCCCCTCTTACAGACGGCGGAGGGGTCTTGAGTTACCTTAGAAACATTTCTTGCCTTCAAAAACCTCTCACCTGCCAAATTTGGTTTCCATTTACTTGATTAGTTCTCAAGTTATGCAGAAACTTGTGTTTCATTTGTATGGAAGCACCCCTTTCCAGAGAAAGGAGGGGTCTCAAACCATCATAAGAACCTTTCCAAAAACTTCTCCATACAAAATTTCACGCTGATCGGTTTAGACAGACAGACAGACAGAAATCCGTTTATATATATATATAGATTTTACTCTCGTTTAATCAAAATATTTAACCATAGCCAGGACTCCTAACTTTTCCTCGAACATGACCCATTAGCTTCTGCACAGTGGTACTTCCCACCATTTTGACCACTTTTGGCCAATCTTTTTTAAATTTTTGGATGTCGTCCGCTGGTTTTATGAATTTTTGAAGCTTTGCTTTGGTTAAAGCCCAAAAAGTCTCGATTGGCCGTGCCTCCGGGCAGTTCGGTGGATTCATGTCTTTCGGCACGAAACATACATTTTGACTTTTGTACCATTCTAAAGTGTCCTTTGCGTAATGACATGACGCCAAATCAGGCCAAAACACTACTTGACCTTCGTGCTGCCTGATCATCGGCAATAATCGCTTCTGGACACACTCCTTAACGTATTTCTGAGTGTTCATCGTCTCCGTTGTGATGTACGGACTAGATGTTTTACCACACTCGCATATTGCCTGCCAAACCATAACCTTCTTATCGAATTTTTCGGTAAAAATTGCCTTCTCCGTTTCGGGGATGTCTTTGTCTTCGCTTACAGTATAGAATTGTGGTCCGGGAAGCGTTTTGGAATCTAGTCTCACATACGTTTCATCGTCCATTATTATACACCCAGAATTTCTACACAATAACGAATCGTAGAGTTTGCGGGCCCGTGGTTTTACGGACGCGGCCTGTTTTGGGTTCCTTTTGGGTTTTTTTCTGCTTTCGGTATGTTTTTAGCCCAAGTCTTTCTTTGGCACGCATGACGTTAATCGACGAGGTCCCTAGTTTTTTCGCAACATCCCGAACGGAAGTCACTGGTTTTCGCTTGTAGGCTTCCTTGATCTTTTTATCGATATCCGGACTAACAGGACCGGATTTCCGACCACTCTTCCGCGCATCTTCAAACGTACACTGTTCTCTATATTTTCGAATCGCAGATCGTACCGCTCCGACGCTTACACCCTCTTCCTTGGCCAATTTTCTCAAGGAGAGTCCGCTCACAGTGCACCATTTGTGCACGATACTTTTTCGTTGTTCCGGAGTAAGACCGCGCATTTTGATAGGTAACACAAAACTGAGCACTTTTTTGATGCTATGTCATTCAGAAATGTGCAAACAAAAGGACGCAGCCAAAACACATTGAAATATTTCATTATATTCAAAGAGACCGTTAAAATAAGGTGTGCTTATACTTTCTGGGACAGTCGTTAGTCCCAATATCTTTTTTCTTCCTTTCATTTACAATTTTCCGACATTCAAGAATTAAATTCCGGACATCCATCACCGTACCGGAACATTTATTTTTGCGAAGCGGTCCTTCTTCAAGAGGAGCGGGTGTGTTAGCCACGTGTGGCCGATCTTCGAACATGTTAGAACACGTTGGTCGGCAGTGCTCCTACGTTCCATCCACCTGCAGGCATCTTCCTTCACTTCGCTCAACTTTGACTCCCTAGCCTCATACCACTGGTTATCCCGCCGGCATGTGTCGATTGCTTCACTTTCCTCAAAGCATCTTCTCCTGGAATTGGCTGTTGTCTCCTGGCCTCATCAGCTAGTTGATCGGATTCGGAATTGCCACTGATTCCGACATGCCCAGGAATCCAGCAGAATCGACTTGGTTTATCACGCTATCTCTTCCAATAATTGAATCCCTTGGTGTCGGGATGGTCCTGCATCCAATGTCAGTAGGCTGCTAGCAGAAACCGATAGAATCACCAACTCGTTATTCAAGCTCGAGACAGTGACAGCTATCTTTATGGCGTAACCCTTCGCAGAGAAGACGCTACATTGTTCAGGAAGACTGTAGGTGCCAGCAATTCTCCCTTTGAAGAATGCGGCGTCCATCGTATCTTCACACTTAAAACCGTCGGTGTAGACGACGGTCGATCGATGGAAGCGGGTGCTCAGCAACTATAGATCATTGCACGGAATGTATTAACCTCACTTTTTTGACTGTTCAGGGAGCTTGTTTACAAGGTGCTCAAACGATTTTTTTCATTGGCTTTTTCCGGATTCTGTACGATTAGATTCAGGAAATGAATTAAAAATAAGCTCTGGTGTCTGTTTTCCGGCTATTTAACTTCAATCATAATAAATTAAGAGCGCAAAATCTCAAACCGATCTTACCGAAAATATTCTAAGTCCATGTAAACAAGCTCTCTGAACTGTCAAAACTGCATTGATAACGCCATCGTACAATGATCTATTGCACGATCAGGCGAACTTTCTCCGGAGGATCACCAGTGCACGGCCAGAAATTGAACTCAATATGAGAGGCCACTTTACTCAGCCGCATGGGAACTGCGACTCAGTTTTGTAAAAAGTGGAGTTACTAAGCCTACGAGTGACTCCACTTTTTACAAAACTGAGTCGCGGTTCTCATGCGACTGAGTAAAGTGGCCCTCATATTGAGTTCAATTTCTGGCCGTGCGTGCAGAGAATCGAGCATAAGAGAGAGTGACAACAAACAGAAAGGAACGCTTTAAACAGAGCTTGTGGTGAAGAAGGGGAACACGGCCAGAAATTGAACTCAATATGAGAGGCCACTTTACTCATTCGCATGAGAACCGCGACTCAGTTTTGTAAAAAGTGGAGTCACTCGTAGGCTGAGTAACTTCACTTTTTACGAAATTTAGTCGCAGTTCCCATGCGGCTGAGTAAAGTGGCCTCTCATATTGAGTTCAATGTTTGGCCGTGAAACGAACGACGGAGGTTACTCCACTTTGCTTCGAGGCGAGGTGGATCATTCTGTTGGTTTCATGTGAAACATCAAGACTAGACAAAATAGTCAAAAGGTCGAAAGTAACATTTGTAAACAATGACTTCTAGCGTATTTCTCTGGGATCTGCTTGCTCCCACAAACAAAATAGCACCAGAAACAGATACACACGGCGGGACACTTTAACTCAATTTTGAATCGTTTTTGACTCACTTTCGTCAAAAGTGGAGTCACTCATATTTGAGTAAATGTGACTGGGATGAACAAGCCGACATATCTAAGACACCGACTTAAATCAGATCGATGTTCTAGATATGTTGACTTGTCAATCCCAGTCAACCTTCCCGTCGGTAAAGGATATAGATGTAAGCAACCGGGCATTTCCAGGAAATTTACGTTTTTAGTCATTGTTTACAGTTGTTACTTTCGACCTTTTGACGATTTTGTCTAGAAGAGGTGTTTCAGAGAACGATGGCGACAAAATGGAAGGCGGATAGATCAATGCCTTAGGAGCGGCACACACACGGTCACTCTGCCTCACAAGTTGACCGACAGCGGGGAGCGCTGTACCTGCCATTTTGTCGAGGCGCTTCGAGGCTTATTGAATCAGTGGAGGAGTAGTGTTGCCACGATTCTCCGCAGCTATTCGGATGGCAGTCCGCGCTATGGACTATGCTGCCAGCAGTTCCCGTTTCGGCCATGATCGAAAATATCAGACTTGTCACGAAAGCTTCGGAAGCATACCAACCATTGAATTGTACGCAGGAGCGGGAGTCTGCAAATTTGCTGGGCCTCTTCGGCTCACTAAGCCTATTTCGTAGGTCAGCTTCGCGGTTACTATGGCTAATCCAACCTGCAGCAGCGGGTTGGTCATCAAAACGGTGATCCAGTCGATTTTCACAATTTCTATAGACTTTGAAAATTGGGAATACTAGAACAATGATAATTGTCATGGAGTTATACCACATTCATAAATCCACATATAATAGCAAACTTCGTTCAATGAAGCAAAATCTTAATCCACCTCAAATTCAATAGCCATACAATTAAAAGTCACCGCCCCTAATGAAAACCAACCTTTCACAATCCCATTCTTTGCAGAGCCTTCGACGTCTACTGGAACATCCCGACGTTCATGTGCAACCAGTACCAGATGAACTTTTCCAGCATAGGGCCAACCTACGGGGTGCAGCAAAACGGGAACGACAACTTCCGCGGCAGTGCCATATCGATTCTGTACGATCCGGGCAAGTTCCCTGCACTGTTGGAGAAAGCGTCCACCCGGGTGCTGTACAAGCGTAACGGTGGAGTCCCCCAGGAAGGAAATCTTACCGAGCATTTGGACATCTTTCGCAAACACATCGATGAACTGGTGACAGATCCGGAGTTTTCCGGTAGGAATCGACGGCGTTTTTGTAGGTTTTAGGCTGTTAACCATATCCTATTTTCAATTGTAAACAGGAGTAGGAGTCATCGATTTCGAGTCGTGGCGACCGATCTTTCGGCAGAACTTTGGTTCGCTTCAACCGTACAAGGACCTCTCGATGAAGATCGAGAAGCAGAAGCACCCGAATCTGCCCCCCAAATGGCTGGAAGCTGAGGTAAGCATGGCTTGATGTGTTTCTTGTCGAACTTGATTGTTTTTACTTGTATCCTAGTTAAGAGAATTACTGGCAAGTTGCAAAAAGAATATTTCGACAAAGATTTATGACTAACTGAGTAGCGTAAACAATGGCTTGTTCCTTGTATTACTCGCGATACGAAATCTACCCGTGTAAGAATAACATTCTATCGGATAAGAGGACTCTTCCACTTCGAAATAATTGCGCGTGAATAATGAGGAGAATTTTCAATGACAAAAGTTAGGCAACGACTTGCTCAAAACATATTTTGCAAGGAGTTAAATAATGCAAATACTGAACTTCATTCCGACACACTACTTGCTACTGGTAATTAAGTATGAAAAAGTAGGCCGTTCGCCCACACAGCTGCGTGACGTCAACCTTCCTTGTGAGTTTACATTTTGTTGCGAATAATGTGTTTCGGGTCATATTGACCCGGATTTCAAACTCACATTGTGGAAAGTTAATATGACCAAATTTAAAGTCTTTGCACTCAAAATGCTTGCTGGAGTCCCAATTTTCAGTTTCTGGTGAGTACTGCCCTCTTTGATCCGATTGGCCACAAGGAATCTTTTCGACGGCTCAAACTTCATGATTTTTCATAAGACGCTACTTCTAGCCTTGAAACGGACCAAATTAGAAATTGTTCAAAATAATAACAGTATAAATCATTTAAAATGATGCTCAATATTATGTTTTTCAATTTAAAATTACTCATAAGGGGGCCATAAACAAATGCACAAAATAAGTTGAATGTAGATCTTTGAAAAAAAAAGCAAAGAAGGTTCTTTAAAAAGGGCTAATCTGTGCGACGTGTGAGGTGAGACGACTCGTTGGTACTAACGTGGTGACAATTGTTACTTCAAGTGAGATAGTGAGATTTTATTCGCGCGGAGACGCACTTCATCCGAGGTGATAGTTGTCACCTCATAAGTGACAACCAAACAAACAGCGCAGAGTAAGCCTATAAATTGAAATGTTATTAAGAATATGCAGTTCATTAACTATCGATATCCATGAGTTCAAGATGTTTTGTGTTTTCTAGAGACTTCTGGGTTGTACATAATACAAACAATGTCCATTCATTCCGAAAAAGTTATATTCTATTGTATACTTCAAAGACACTAGATGTTCCCGCAAATCTCTGAGTTGATAAAGTGACCTACATACAGAGCACCTGTTTGTTCGATAAATTTTCAGCTGAAAAGACTACTTAACCGAAAACTAGTTTATAAATTTAGAGAAAGCATCAATTTTCTCTAAACTTGTCCTGATTTATCTGTATAGCATACACAATTAAATGACTTTTTCAGATATAAATCATGTAAAACCTCATACCACAGTAAAATAGTTTGTAATAAATCTATCTCCATTTCTATTTCACCTACATTTGAATTCCCTTTTGAATCATATTTATGTAGCGAACTAAACGATTAGGAGATGCTAGACCACCTTTCGTACAAAATATGTTCGATTGAAACGTCAATTTCATCAATCCTATATTGGACATATTTTTTAGGTGTGATTCGTGCAACCCAAAACTCAAAAATTTGGTCCGGTGGTACTGTCAAACATGTCAAACCGAAAAAAATCTAGAGTATCTTCTAAAAAGGTCAGAATGCGGATATAACATGCGATATTATGTGCGATAAACAATGTTAATGTGAAGTTTGTTACATTTTACGCTTGCGATGAACACGGAATCAGTGGAAACATAAAAGTGTGTCGTACATGGTTACATCACGCACTGAAAAGAGGGAGAGGTATAAAGTGTGACAATTGGTACAACATTTTGAACTGCTTCATATAAAACGCTTTTAAGCCGATTAGCGTTTCCTAAGGGGAGCGGTCAATCATTTGCGCAAGAGTTTCAAGGGATCGTTCAAACATGAAGTCCATTATTTTTGAATATTTGTTTGTAAGCCATTTGAATATTTTCGGAAGCGAAATAACGTTTTTGAGGCAAAAGCGATTGTAAGTTTGTTTGCCAAAGCAGTAATTTAAAGTTCTTTGTCTTGAGCAAATTTTTTTTTAATTTAACGTCACTCGTAGATATTCTATGTAACAGATTACGTCATATCAATGGTTTTTCATGAAGTGTTGCAGAGCTCACCATTCATTTTTTTTTCGAACTAGGTATTTATAAACAAGATATACTGGTACCAGTCAAAATCTGGAAAATCTACTTCCGAAAATCGATTTGTCTGAATAATTATATGCGATACCTTAAGTCGGAGATAATCCTAAAAAAAAAATCTTATAGGTTTACAATTAGATGTATTGTAACCATACAATAGAATTTATAGTATCGACAATTAATAGACTATTAATAGTATGCTGTTTTAAGCTGCACTGTGGTTGGATTGTTGTTGTTGCCCCCTTTTGCCCTGATAGCAGCAACAAACATGAGCATGAGCATGATTGACCGCCCACGGATGCAATTTCGTTATTGCCAGATCAGCTGTGTTTACACAAAGAACCAACAGATGATGTTTAGGACTAACATACATCTTCAATGTGTAAAAACTGGTGATCCATTATAAAGCAATACCGGCGCCGGCCGTGCCCGAATGCTGGTCAAGTAGGGAATGGGAAGGAATGTGTTGACATGATACTCGCTTTGGGAGAAGCCGAGAAATCCTCTGCACTTCCACAAGAAATCACTGGGATGTTGGATAGTTGGGGTAAGGTTAGCAGCAGGGTTCGTTTTGGTTAACAATACGCTGAAAATATGTAGCGCTATCCGCCAAAAGCAATGAACCGCTCCAATGTGACTAAAAAGAGACAAGCATAACGAAAAACAAAACAAAACAAAATAGAAAAAAATAAAATAAAACAGGATATTAGATATTGTCTTCAAAATTTGGTAGAAATACATTATTTGTTGCTTTGGAAACCAGCTCTGCTCGGTGTCCTAGATGTCGGCCAAGTCCTGCTGGACCCGCAGCTGCTGCAGTCAGCACTCGTCCACATCAAGCCGGCCGTCGCCGACGTGTCGGAAACATGATAGTAACATGATATCTGCGTCTAATACACTCTTCTTGCACCGATTAATTTACAAACTAAGCCTGCACACCGAATCAAAATTCACTTTGGCACGGTTTTGTTGCCCTGATAGCAGCAACAAACATTTCTTTAAACTGTGATTCATTAATTTTATTAGTATTAAACCTTACCTACGACTCCTCACATTCAACGTATAATTAAGATTTCGCAAACTTTGTTTACTTACACAACGCATTTTGAGATTTTTTTTACTGCACTGTATTCATACTTACCTTACCAATCAGACTAAGGCCGGCGTGGCCTCTGCTGTACACAAAATTTGTTTCGGTCCATGTGCTGTACCTCGCCAGCCTCGCTGTCTGCGGAGAGTCCGCAGGTCGCCTTCTACTTGATCGATCCACCTTGCTCGTTGCGCGCCTCTTTTTCTTGTACCTGTCGGTTCGTTTTCGAGAACCATTTTCACAGGGCTGTCGTCCGACATTCTTACGACATGCCCAGCCCATCGTAGTCGCCGATTTTGGCGATGTTTACGATGGGAGGTTCTCCCAGCAACTGGTGCAATTCGTGGTTCCACGTTCCGTTCGCACTCCACCGTAGATCGTACGCAGCACCTTTCGTTCAAAGACTCCAAGGGCGCGTTGGTCCTCCACTAGCAATGTCCATGTTTCGTGGCCGTAGAGAACTACCGGTCTAATTAATGTCTTGTAGATGGTCAACTTTGTAGTTCGGCGAACTTTGTTCGAGCTTAGCGTCCTTCGGAGTCCAAAGTAGGCACGATTGCCAGCCATAATGCGTCTTTGTATTTCTCTGCTGGTGTCGTTATCGGTGGTCACTAATGAGCCCAGATACACGAACTCGTCTACTACCTCGATTTCATCACCGACGATCTGAACTCGTGCTAGGAGGCTAACATTGTCTTCTCGTGAGCCTCCGCCTTTCATGTATTTTGTGTTCAACGCATTAATCACAAGCCCAATCCTACCAGCTTCAGCCTTAAGTCTGATGTAACGTTTTCGTTTCCGATGTATACGTTTCCGCCATCGTCTCAAAGTTACGTGCTACGATATCAACGTCGTCGGCGAAGCCAAATAGGTGAACAGACTTCCTGAAGATCGTGCCACTCGTGTCTATCCCAGCTCTTCGAATCACCCCCCCCAGTGCAATGTTAAACAAACACGACAATCCATCACCTTGCCTTAACCAGCCTTGGTGAAAACATCAAACCGTTCTGCACGAGAGCCGAACTTGACTGCAAACACACCACCATGTGGCTATAATTTACCACTTCAGTTTCGTGCTTATAGATGAACCCGCAACGCAATGGACGCGACACGAGTGTACACGCTCGTGTTTTGCTTTCGACACCGTGTCTTGATTTTTGGGAAAACACCCGAGCCGAGTGGTTACGATCACAAGAAAGCTCTCAACATACACCCAGTATGACACTGGTTACCACGAATAGAGTATTGCTCGTTGGATGATTCTAAAAATTTGATAATTTGACTTATAGGTTTGTTTTCTTGGCCGTTGGGTGACGGGGCCATAAGTTGGCTGAGTTTAACAAGCACGGCATGGGTAGAAATAAAATAAATTAACCACGCGTGTATTCTGCAATCGGACACAATCGGAAACACTCGGCTTTGGTGTTTGCCGAATCATCATACACGGTGTCTGAAGCCAAAACACGAGCACTGGCATTGGTGTTGTACCAACCGCGTGGCGTGTAAGTCTGGAAGCACGAAGTCAAAGTGGTGAATTCAATACACGCACTAGCGTGGTAAAAATAGCTCGGCGTGCAGTGTAGTGTTTGGGCATATGGCTGGCCGTAACCCTCTCCGAGATTCGAAGGGACTCTAGAGCGTCCCTGATACTCGGACGACACACATCACTCGATCCATCGTTGCTTTGATCAAACGCGTCAGTTTTTCCGGAAATCTGTATTCAACTAAACTAATATTTTTCTCTCAGGTCTTACTCTAATTAAAAATCTTAAACACTTTTTAAACTTTATCCAATATTTGCACTACCTATAAACTAGCAACTTAACTTTAATAATGTACAAAAAAAATAAATTCACTTGTGCCAAATATTGCCGAGAAACTGCTCAAACGCTTCAATCTTTCGCTTCTCACTCGAAATTCGCACTTGAAAAAAAAACCCCGTTAACGAATCTAGCATCCAGAAACAAGCAGCTACTCGATCAGATTGATACGAGTACAGTTACAGTTCATCAGAGGTATTCGTTCTTATATTATGTAACGCCATTTTTGGCAATTTTCAACTCCCTCTCTCCCTCACGTAACAAGATAGTAAATATATAGATAAATTTTGACATCCGCTTCCTTCCAACGTAAATATAATTCTTTTTCATGAAGTACCTCAGTAAAACAAGCAAAACAAAAAACATTGTTTAAACGGTTTCTATGGCCAATCAATAACGTTCAATTATTCTCAGATTCGTTGGATACAATACATCGCGCGACTGTCGCAGTGTTCACAAAATGCAACGCGGTGTAACACTTTCGTAATGAACAACCGTTTTTGAGGAAACGCCGCGGATGTGCCTTTGCTCGGAGTAAAGCCGCGTGAAAAATTTATTACTTTTATTTAAATTACAACTTATAACTGAAGTTATACCGTGAATATAGAAATAGACTCTTTTGATATGGTACGCTTGCTTGTTGTTTTGCAACCATTCATGACGCAACAAAAACATGCTGCTCCGAATAGAAAAATCGGTGCATCTGCCAGGGACGACCCCAATGTTTACGTTGCGGCGACATCTACGATTTGCAAGTGGTAACACGAAACTAAGTTAATCTGTTCATGTTGAGGGGGGGGGGGGGGGTTGGGATTCGTGGCTGGCCAATTTGCATGTTCGTATTAAACAGTACCAGAGAGCTAACGACTGTTTTTTTTTATTACCGAATTGTACACGATTGCTTGGCTTATTTTAAAATCTAACCAGAGGTAAATAAAGTAAGATTTTGATTTTGAAAGTCACATTCCATCTCATAGGCGTAGCCAAGGGGGGCAGGGGAGGGCCGTTGCCCCCCCCCTAACTTTTGATTTTATTTTTAATTTTTTTGTGTTTGTTTCAATTGTTTATTACTTATGTTTAATGTTTGTATTATTCCCGCTTTGCCTCAATGAAAAAGCGCGAAGTTGCCTCGATTTTGTGACAAGTTGTAGCAAGGAAGCGCAAAAAGTGGACAACAATGAGATATATTTCTAAATAGGAAAGGCTACGAATTTTAGTGCAATTGTTTTCCTGTAATCAAGAACTCAACCTAGCAAACCTAACGTATATAAAAAAATATCTTTAACCTATTATGTTAACTATAAGACAAGCATTTATTGCTTTTTTCCCCCACGAGCCGTTAGATGAAAAAGCTATGCTCAATTCAACTTCCAGTTCTTGGCAATCAAAAAACTTAATATTTAAACCAATGTTATAGCTTTCGGAAGCCAAAAAATACTATATTAAGAAACATAATTGATAGCTAGAAAGTGTGTCAACGAAAAATGGTTATGTAGACTATTGATGATATGGGCAAACCGGTCAATGTTATCCCCTTTTACGGTACTGCCCAGGTAACCAACAAGCATTAGTATATGCAGTAAATCAACCCTAAATCTGCATTTCATTCATGCTACAAGCATTATATTAGCAATATATCAGCATCTTGAATGCTATCTGTTGTAAAGTTGCATTTCAAATGCTATTTAAATGCTTGTAGTCTGTAATAAGCATTTCGAATGCAAAATAGCATTAATAAAGCATTATCATAGTATTGCAGTAAAGCAGCCGTATATTGGGGCCAAAAGTGGCATTTATGTTGCATTAATGGCGACTTAATTGCTTGATTGGTTGCTGTAAATACGCTTTGGACCTGCTTATTAGTTACCTGGGTGTATTCTTACATGCAAGACACGAGCATGATTGACCGCCCGAGATTGCTACTCAGTTGCTGTCAGATCAGCTGTTACTACATAGAGAACTAACAGATGATGTTTAGGATTAGCATACATCCTCAATGTGTAAAAACTGGTGATCCCAAACTAAGGCAATAACCAGCGCCTGCCACGCACGCATGCAGGTCAAATAAGTAAAGGGTAGGAATGTGTGAGACTCGTTTGATTGAAAGCCGAGACAGCCTCTGCCTTTCCACGAGAAATCACTGGGATATTGGATAACAAGATTGGGTGGCAGCAGGGTTCTTTTAGTAAACGATAAGCCGAATTCAAGCGGCGTTTAGTAAAACATTTAAATATTAGTACCGATTTCTGATTTGAACCTATTTATACTAACAGAAAGATGCTATTGGAATCACTCACCATATGAGATAACTTACAAACATCAGCGTCGAATAACCGCTTGTTCAAACACATTTGAAAAAGTTATTCAGCTTTCTAGAAGATATAGCAGAACAACTTCTCCAAATTTGACTGAACAAATAGCTATTCAGCTTTGATGTTTGCTAGCTTGTGGTTTATTTGCTCCGGGATATGGTGGCACGACGAGCTTCCAACCAATATTATGGATCACAAATAATTGTGATCCCCACCGCCGGGCCCCCTTCTGTCGAACCACCACATCTCACCAGAAAACATTTTTGTTGTTTTTTTTCTGTGCTTACTCGATCACTCGCATCGCCGAATTATAAATAACCGAAACAATACAAAACGCGCCATGCCCGATAGCAAAATAGTGCGTAATAAAGCATCGACACGACCTTTCACTGCCGATGCTCGAAGCAAACTCTTTCTTCGAAAACTTTCAATTTTTACAACTCTATCAATCAAGTAGAAACTTCTTTAGAATAATCTATGTGAATCCAGTGTGCGTAGATGCATTTCGTGCCTTCTGGCAACTTTATGCTCCTATTGATGTATAGGCTCGTCGGTTTAGCACCAAGGGAGGTGACTTGGTCCTTTCATTATAGCCAATCGCTGTTTTGTGAAACATTGGACGGATTATTATATTTCTTCCAAATTCGGCAGATCGACAGGCAATCGATAAAAACTCACCTGGTACCTCATAGCAAGATGCTTAGAGGCGGACCAGAAGCTTCGATGAGCTACCTCAAAGTTTTTTTTTTCCGTTTCTATGGGAGAAAAACGCTGAAACCGTCGCCGAATTTATGTGCGATGGTTCGGCGCGTATTCAAGAATAAAAGAATGCTTGTAACAAAACGGATCATCGGATAAAATACGTACATAAGCACCCGGTTACTGTTTTGCATGACAATAGCATAAAACAAGAATAAGTTAAATAGGTTCAGGAATTTCCACCAATCAAATAAATTCCACAACAAGTCGAGAACACACGCATGAACCAAGAAGAAAGCTACTGTCAATGTCATGCTCATTACTTTTCATTCTAAATTTGTTTCGAAAAAGTTGCTCTGCTAGTAAATTTAGAGCACATTGTTTTTTTTTAATTAGCAGTTTCAAGCTGTTGTTTGATTCATTGTTATTTAATAGTACCATAAATGGGCAATCGAAAGTGTTTTAAAAGTAATTAAGTTAGACATTATTCCAACAAAGAAATAAACGAACGAAACTAAATGAATGATCTTGTTGCCAAAATCGGCCGGATATTGTAAAATATGTACTTTGGGTTAGAGTTGACAAGAAAGATAATCCTCTCTCTCTCTCTCTCTCTCTCTCTTTAAAAAAAAGCTTGCCCTCCCCTACTTACAATCCTGGCTACGCCTATGTTCCATCTCCTGGTCAACTACGCTTAAATAAAGTGCGTGTTGTGCTGCGTATGACGGAATAAAGTTATTTAACCTCCCAACAAACATTAGTGTCGAATAACCGCTTGTTCAAACAAATTAGGAGAAGTTGTTCAGCTTTTTCTTCTAGAAAGCTGAATAACTTCTCCAAATTTGTTTGAACAAGTGGTTGTTCGACACTGATGTTTATTGGGCTATCAGTCTACCACTGAAAATCCACTCTTGAATTAATATAGCAGAAAAAATCAAAAATTTCTTTTCAAGTTTTTACTCAAACCGTTTCTTTAATAGTTCAATATATATTGAGATTTCAGTATTACTCATGTGTATGATTTCTATGTTTTCATTCTGATTCATACGATGCGCATTATTGGCAAACACGTGATGACCACGACGGTTCGCTTGAACTAAATTTTCTGAACTGCTAGCGATTAACTGAGTGAGCAGGAAATTCTTTGCTCAGCAAAATTATGCTCAGACTGCGAGACAAATTGTAGCATGAATAATTACGATTCTGCTCAAGGTCTGAGAGAGAAAATGCTGGCTCTAATGAACTCATTCTCTGGTTTTTCCTATTCTTGCGCTGAGTTGCATCACCATATCGTTCAAACCGTTGCGCTTCATCTCGAGCTGCAATGCTGGTAAGAATATGGACACCGTGAGTGATGTCTCTCGAAAACAGGTATTGAGTGTTCATTGATTTGAATGCATGCAACATTGGCTAGAAGTAGACTACTCATGAAAAATCATGACGTTTGAGCCGTCGAAAGGCATGTTTTGGCAAAAATCTTACTTTTCCCCTCCTAAAGGGTTCTTTCGGGGCATACGGGTTATCCAAAAATGGCCAATATGGTCATTGATCCACTTCAAGGCTAGAAGTAGACTACTCAACAAAAACCATGAAGTTTGAGCCATCGAAAGGCATGTTTCAGTGAAAATCTGTATTTGTCTCCTTCTAAACGGTTCCCCCGGGGAATTCGGATTGTCACGGAATGGGCAATATAGTCATTGGGCCATTTCTAGGCAAGAAGTAGACTACTTATAGAATAATCATGATTTTTAAGCCGTCAAAAGGCATGTTTCGGTGAAAATCCGTACCCCGGGGCATTCGGATTGTCCCGGAATGACAAATATGGTAAATTAGTCTTGAAAAATCATGATGTTTGAGCCGTCGAAAAGCACCCAACAATCATCAGAGTCGAATAACTGCTTGTTCAAACAAGTTTGGAGCGGTTATTCAGCTTTCTAGAAGAAAAAGCTGAACAACTTCTCAAAATTTGTTTGGACAAACAGTTATTCAGCATTGACGTTTTTTTTGCATTCTGTCCATAACCATCATCCCAACTAACATTTTTCATTAAGTAAACGCTTCATTGGCAATGCGTATACTGCGTTAAACTGAGTAATGGTTAAGTAGTGGTTGCACTTGCGCCCAACCATAGGCGTAGCCAGGATTTGAAATAGGGGGGGGGGGGCGAGTTTTTTTTAGAGAGAGAGAGAGAGAGAGAGAGAGAGAGAGAATTACATCGTCTCCAACCAGTGGTTGCACATACTGAACAATTAACATTAACGGACACTTAACGGACAATACAACGCCCGGTGGACCAGAAGAGTAGGGTCATTTTCATGTTCCGACAGATGGAGAGGGAATGGAGCCCCATTTATGTGACATAACGCCTGAATGCGGGTGGATTATCTTCTCTACTCTCACCCAAAGTATTTGACAATACCCGTCCGTTTCTTGCAACAAGATTAAACAATTCTAGGCTTGTTCTGGAATAAAAAAAACGATTTTAAAAACTTTCGATTTTTCCCATGTTTTTAAATCAAACCACATTGAATGCCAAACATTTAACGGGTCATGTTGGATTTTTGTATAGAATAACCACCGAATTTGTTTGCAGTTTGTACTGAAAATGTACTTTTCATCCGCGACCCTCTCACCCAAAGCAACACAGAAGAAACACCGTTTTGTACTCACCATGCTCACACCGTTTGAATAGATTATATTTTTTTAATGGTTGTTCAAATAATAAGTGATTAGCTTTTAACAAACATACATTTTGAGTTTTGGTGGTTTATAGCTTATGGTTTGTGTCCCCTTTGCACACCTTTAGTATAATTATTTTATCTGATATTATCTAAACAGGAACATCAAACATAACCTTTTAAAACGACGTAAGTAACAAATGTAAGCAAGCTGTGTTTTTTGTGCTGAATTGTTGCTACTTGCATTCTTAACACACGAGTAGTTAGTAAATAATTTAAGAAATTTTATTCATCAATGACGAAAAGAAATTCTTATGCGTTCCAACAGCTATTCCTCAATATTTTAAAAATAATTTATATACACATCTGCATCTGCGTTTTGAAATTTGAACCGATTTATCTGATATGATCCAACTGAAACACGTTCTGTCGATACACGGTATATGTAGCAATCATGTGTATCTGAGTAGTATGAAACCAAAAAGGTGTATCATTGAATTACATTAAAATTGTTGTTCAAATTCGAGAAATACAACCATTTTGCATAGTTTTCTATTCGTGGTTATTTCAGCTGCATGAAAAAACATTCGTTTTGTTTTGTTTGCTTGTTTTTTTTAATTACATGCTGGAAAATATTATACTTACTTTTGAAAAACTTTCGAATGTCCATTTATGGTACTTCTGGATAAAATGAATCAAATAACTGCTTTAGACTGCTTATAATTAAAAAAAACAACCGTATGTATTTTACCCGATGATTCGTTTTGTTATGAAGGTTCTTCTGTTTATAAACACGCGCAGAACCATCGCTTATTCTTCCGGTCTTCCTCTAAACTCTCCACCGATTGCTAGTCGATCTGCCAAACTTGGAAGACATCTGCATGGAGTTATCTCAAATTATAATAATCCGTCCACTATATCACAAAACGTTGCGATTGGTTGAGCAGACTGGAGATAATGAAATCATTTTGTATAAGACCAAGTCTCTCCCGGTTGGTATCAAACCGATGAGCATGGATATCAATAGAAACATAAAGTTGCCAGAAGGCACGGAATGCATCTACGGACTCTTATTTTTACGAAATCCCTCAATTGCAATTTTTAATGGATTAGCATAGATTGTTCATTAGACACTTCAACTTGATTGATACAGTTATTAGTTACAGTAGGGCAATAGATTGTAGGAAACAGTAGTAAAAATTAAAAGTTACGAAAAGAGAGTTTGGTTCGAGCATCCGCTGTGAAAGGTTGTGTTGATGCTTTATTACGCACTATTTTCCTATCGAGCATGGCGCGTTTCGTGTTGTTTCGGTTATCTATAATTCGGTGTAACGAGTGATCGAGTGAGCACAGTAAGAGAACAACAAAGCGTCTCTCAAGCGTTCATAAAATTATCCTTGTTTTCCTAACGGAAAACCACCATCACACTTTTGTGAGTGGCTCTAATAGCATCCTTATTATTGGTTTAACTCAGATCAAATCGGATTTCCAACATTATAAAAAATCACCTTGTTTTTCCGATGAAAAAACACCATTACACTTTGTGTGTGGCCCCAATAGCATCCTCACTGTTGTAATCGGTTCGAATCAGAAATCGGTACTAGTATTTAAATATTTTACTAAACGAACCCTGCTGCCACCCAATCTTGTCATCCAAAATCCCAGTGATTTTCGTGGAAGTGCGGCGGTGGTCTCGGCATCCAATAAAACGTCCAAATAAACGTTAACGAATTCCTACCCTTTCCTTATTTGACCTGCATTCGGGCGAGGCCAGCGCCGGTATTGCCTTAGTTTGGGATCACCAGTTTTACACATTGAGCATGTTTGCATCATCTGTTGATCTTCTGAGTAATAACAGCTGAACTGGCAGCAACGGAATAACAACTTCGGGCGGTCAATCATGCTCATTATCCTGCTCATGCTCATAAAAACGGATAAATTATTTGAATAGGATAAGACAACTGCAACTTCTCGCCCTGACTAGCTTGCTGTTCTGCTTCTCACACGCTGACTCAAACTGTAAGATATGATCAACATATATTCTCAATAATACGAAACAACAGTACCCTAAAACGGGGAAAGCGGGGTAACGGGGTGGTTTGACCCATGCCATGAATAGTTCAAATAAATATTTTTCGTTGATACTTTTTCTAACTATCAACTGTGTTTCTTAATCTAGTATTATTTGGCTTCTGAAAGCTATAGCATAGGTTTGAATATTCAGTTTTTTGATTAACCAAGAACGGAGCATTTTATTGAGCATAGCTTCTTCAACTTTCAGCTAGCGGGGAAAAAAGCAATCAATGCTTATCTAATAGCTAACATTACAGATTAAGTGATATTTCCCTAGTAGCACATTTCTTTCAACCCAGTAAAGGTGACTGCTCTGTGACTCAATTAAGTCACAATAGAGCTGCTGAAACCAGTTTTGACTGTTGTGTGCTGCTTGGGGTTTTTAGATACTTTAGGCTACATAGGTTGGGTTCTAGGTTAAAGGAAAAATATTGTAATAAAATTGTTACCTCGTTACTATTTAAAAACTATTATATAATTACAACTTTTTTCTCATGGATGTCAATTTTTTACGCTTTTTTGCTACAGCTTGTTACAAAATCGAGGCAACTTCGCGTAATTTGGCTTTTTTATTTAGGCAAAGGAGCAATCTGACAAACATCCCAAGCAACACAAAATCGTCATATTTGGTTACAGTGACTTGATTGTGACTTAATTGAGTAGTATTGGAGTAACATCAACTGTATTGCAACAAGTTACCTTGCAACCTTCTAGAGATAAAAAATAAATAATAATATATTGAAACAAATAATAAAATCCTAAAAATAAAATCAAAACTTAGGGGGGGCAACGTACCCCCACCCCTGACCCCCCCCCCCCCGGCTACGCCTATGCGCCCAGCCAATATTTTCACAGGCAAATCTGGCGTATCTACCCAGCTTCATGAAAATGCGAAAAGATAGCACTGTATACTGCTTTTAAAAAGTTAGTATTATCACCAATTTGCAGCTTCTAGACTTGATAATCATTCTCTCAACTTTATCTCAACTTGTATACAGCTGATACTCTGCTATAGATACGGAAAAGTTTCTACAGCTTTATTCTAAATAACTAAACAATGATCTTATAGTGTGTAAATGATATCTTTTGTACAGCCTTTCGAAAAACCGTCATGCAGAATATGTAATCGGTTTATACATAACCTAGGAAACTTTTATCCAAAAATTATACAACTTATTACTTTACTGTTCTCAAAGACAGTACTTTTGAAGCGCATATTCAGCATATTTATTTGTTCAAAGCAATTTCTATTTTTAGAACTGTGGCAAAAAGCGTTTTATTGCTAGTCTTAACACGTTTATATAAATGCTCAAACATAGTTACTATACAGCAATCGAAAAAAAATATGTATGTCAAACACTGTTTACAATATTCGTGGACGATATTACGACAATGTTGCTTTTTTACCGTTTTATAGCGCAATTAATATTTAACTATTTGAATCATATATTATAATATTTTAATCTATATATTTATATATCACTTACCAGCGTTCTTAACCAGATTCGAACTCTGCACCTTCGCCATAAGATCCGTGATTATACCTTCTGATCCATATCAGCTGTGAGGAATTCCAGTACCCGTGTTTAGAGTGTTCAAACCAGATTTTAGTTCTAATAATGCTAAACGACAATGATTGCTGAAGCTCCTTATCAACTGGTTCATACTATTTTGAAAATCAGTGTTACCAAAATTATTATAATCTAAACATGGTCATCATCCTATTTTCGTTGTTATCTGTGCCGTTTGTTATTATTATTTTTTAAGATACTTTATTACTTCTTAGAGTAATACAAATTTTACAATAAAAAAAACCTTATTAAAATTAGGTACAAAAATTTCCTGTGATTAACAAAAAATGCCACTAAGACCGGGGATTGAACACCTGATCTACTGCTCAGTGGCCCGATAGAATAACCACTAAGCCATCGAGACATATTCATCAATTTGTTCACTAATTGTGTATAAGAAGTAAACGAATCTCATTTTGAATTTATGTGGCATAATATTATCAAAACAATGAAACACAATAAACTTCAACAGAAATTGTTCGTTTAAATCCAACAAGATTTTATTTAATCCTATACATACGAATTTGTATCCATGTATAATCTAACCGTTTGGCCACCGGAGTTGGAGAGCGAGTAATGGCGCTATAACCATAAGCTATAAAGAGCTAGGACTTTAGTTAATGCAAAGGTTCCAACCATCTGTAGAGAAATGGAGCATCACTTAACCCTCTTAGACTAGATGCTCCCAACGACCTTATATATATATAAAAAAAATGTTCTGTGCACCAAATAGGTCAGTCTGTTTCACTATTCTCTCCGGCTATTCATTTCCTTTTCCTTTGATATCTACTGAAGGCTACGTGGGTTCCCCGTGTCTTCTTAAAGTAGATACCAAAATCCTCCCTATCTCCAACGGTTGCATGGACGTGGCCAGGTGAGCGATCGAGGAATCTCTTTGTGGAGATTACTGCGTGGAGAAACGTAGCAGTATCTGGCTCCGACTCATGGTGACATAAAGTATCTTCAACGAATTATTCCTCATCGTAGCTCCATCCACGAGGTGTGCAAACGTCAATGCTAATGCTAATGCTTATGTATAATCTAAACGTTTTACGGTGCACACAATCCTCACCAACTGAAACCCTTTGCTTAGATCTGCAAGACAGTTTCAAAGGCAACTTTCTAGGCCTTGGTGTCAATATTGTCCAACTGAAATATCGACAACCGGAGTACTCGAAGGAGTTCCCAACAATGTTCTATGATCTGATGGTAGATGAATGTCATTGTATTGATTTTTAAGTATTGTTAGGAGATCCTTCAATGTGAGGTGGGATATGTTATGCTTGATTGCCCATTCCTGAAGATCAACACGAGAGATATCATCAGTTTTTCGGTAGTAAGTACCGCTTTTCTTATAAAGGGTGTCCACGATGAAATTGCCACACACAAAATTGATTCGCAAAATTCGAGTTTTCATCCGATTGCCATCAAATTTTCAGGGATTGAGAAATAACTATTAAACTTCATTTTACCATTTTACTCGTATTTTATTTACAGTCCATACGCAAATGCCCGCACCTTGGCCTTAACCCCGGCCATAAGATTCTGCACAACCTGTGAATCAACCGTTTTTTGCATGTAAACCCATACTTTCTTCAGTTCCTCGACTGTCTTCACTACCTTAGGTCGTTTAAGAAGGTGCTGCTTCATAATCGCCCAGTACTTCTCGATGGGGCGGAGCTATGGAGTGTTGGGAGGGTTGAACATTTTCGGCACGAAATTGACCTTATTGTCCGCATACCACTTCAGCACGTCCTTGGAGTAGTGGCATGAGGCCAAATCCGGCCAGAAGATTGTTGGGACGTTGTGGGCCTTCAGGAGAGGAAGCAGCCGCTTCTGGAGGCACTCTTTTATGTACACCTGTCCGTTCATCGTGTCCTGGGTCACGAAAGGTGCACTCCGCTTCCCGCACGTGCAGATGGCTTGCCAAACCAGGAATTTCTTCGCAAATTTGGACATCTTCTGAGTGCGGACATGCTCCGGAACGCTGAACTTATCCTTGGCCGTGAAAAACAGGTTGCCGGGGATCTGTTTGAAGTCGGCCTTCACATATGTTTCGTCGTCCATGATGCAGCATTCAACTTTCGTCAGCATGTTGACGTACAACTTCCTGGCACGGGTTTTGGCGGACTTGTTCTGCTTCTCGTCGCGATTAGGGACCTTTTGTACCTTGAACGTTCGAAGCCCAGCCTTAGTTTTGGCCTTCTGGACAAAACTTCGGCTTAGGTGCAGCTTCTTAGCCACATCCCGAACGGAGGCGTTCGGATTTCGGTTGAAGGCCCCAACTACGCGGTTGTGATTTTTGGTGTTGTACGGAATACTTTTTCCTTCACTTCTGGGCTTCCGATCGGTGGTCAACCGTTCCTCGAACCGCTTAGTCACTCGCGACACCGTGGAATTCGCGATTCCCAACGTTTTAGCGATGGAACGATGCGAGAGATCCTTGTTCTCGTGATGAATGCGCAAGATTTTATCACGCACGAGCTGTTCTTTCGACTCCATTTCCGCGAGTTTTGATCACAGGACTTTAAATAATGCACTATGAACTAAATCCACCCAAATTTTCATTAAATTCTACCCAACGGTTAAAAAGTTAGAGCAATTTCATAGTGTGGCAATTTCATCGTGGACACCCTTTATGTCTTCAAAATCCTTCGAAACATTATGAAATCAAAATAAACATCTTCGAAACATTATGAAATCTTGATAAAATGGACGGTATTCCTTTCATTTCGTTTGACAGCTCAGACGAATGGTTGTACGGTGGTTGACATAACATTAAATGAATACGCTTACTTAGCTACACTCAGGAAATTATCCGTACGGTTTTCATACGATCGGAACTATGAACCAGCAAGCAAGGGTCCAAGACTCATTCCATACGAAAACGTATGAAATGATTATTAATGCATTGGTCGAGTAAAACATGTCTTTTATACACATTCATTTGACATCACTTATCATGCGCGTATAGCCTCGTGGGATTGTGGCTCGTCTCTGGATATCGAGGTTCATGGTTCCAATCCCACTTGCAACTTTTTTTTTCCGTGAGGAAAATTTTCAAACGATCGTCCTATGAACTTCTTTCCATTAGAGAATCGTATGAAGTTTGCAACAATATCTTCTGGCAAATTTCCATACGATATTCCTATGAATTCCTCTCGATTCGTTCGCTCAGTGTATGAATTGCAAATCAATACAAATAACTGCAAAGATGCCGCATACTCTGTGCCGCAACTGCTTATACCACATTCTATACAGCTATAATCACTAAGCTGTATAGTCGCCAAGGTATTTTTAATATAAAGGCTTTTGAAAAGCTGAAACAAAGCTAACAAATTAAACTTTGTATAAGAAAACAAAATGATAATTCAAAAGCTTAACCGATTAATTTCTTAGCTACATAAACAAGCTGTGTAAACGTAGACAAACATTGTTCGTATAAGAGCTTTCTTTTCAAAGTATGCAACCGAGAGCTAAATGTTGTGTTAAAGCTGTGTTACATTACGCATAAGTACTGTATCGATTTTTCAATTCTGCTTATAGCTTATTCAGCTTCATTTGCTTTTATACAATTATAAAACAGGTAATAAGTTATAAACTTCGGCTTAGGAAACTAAAAATGTTAGTTGGGATGTTAGGAAATGTTATTCCTTGTGTTATGTTGGTGGCCCTGGTTTGCATGAAAGTGCTAAGGTTTTCAAGAATTTAACGTTTGAATCTTACCTCCCCCCTTTGTTTACAAAATCAGATACGTCTGTTTGAAAAAGTACACGAGATTTAGTGCAAAACTGATGGAAAACTCTTTGATCGAGTGAAGTTAGGAAAACGAGCTCTCCTAAATTATCAACTAAAATCGGCCATTACAAACATCTTCGGAACTTTTTACCATTGCCGATTGTCATGGAATTGATTTCTTCTGATGAAGAAATCTTTTAGAATGTATTTAAGGATCATATCATATCAACATGAGTGAGCCGTGTTTGTCCTATCCTCAGACCAGTCCAGGTCTTCTGATCTCGAGAGTTGAGAATAACTTTCCACTTTTGTGTTGTATTCTTGATACGACGTAGGAACGCAACACGGTTGTTATGCCAAGATTCACTGTAGGGTACGAGTATATCCTCTAGCTGAGCAATACGACCCTGGTTTGCTAGTTTATCAGTGGTTTTATTACCTGGTTAACCTGCGTGCCCAGGTACTCAGACAAAGGTTACGTGAGTGTACCGCTGCGCCTCCAACAGCCACGGGTGTCCAACTTGCTCATGCTCAAGTGAAGATAGACAACTCGAGGAGTTGGAGAACACAACAGTCTGAGCCCCTTTTGACAATTTGTATGCCTGCAAGAGCGCAGAGGCCTCAGCTGAGAAGATATAACAGAGACCGGATAACCGGCTCAACGGTTAGCATCATACTCGATCAATGAACCGTCCGTATATAGCAGGTTCTGACCTTTATATATTGAAGCAACTTCCCCGTAAGCAGGCTTAGCCACCTCGGAGTTTGCCTTTTCTGCACATAACTGCACATAACAATCCATTTTGGGATTAGAGTAGAGTCCTAGGCCCGTTTCCACAGCCTATGAAGCTGATAGAACGTGGATATCTATACTCCCGTCAGGTCTCGCCACCACTCTTTTGCCCTACAGACGGTAGATCTGTATTCAAGAGCAGGGTCCCCTTGTAGTAACCTCACGGCTTTGGTAGCATGGCCCTCAGTTACTACATTCGCCAGAGATACGATAGACGGGGATATCTTCGAGGTGGTAAAGGAATTCATCAACTTCGGATCCTTAATTACGGCAGACAACGACAACACTCTTAAAATTCAAAGTCGCATAACCAATGGAAATCGTGCCTACTATGGACTTCAGAAGAAGTTGCGGTCAAAAAAGATTCACCCCGGTGGTCCTCTATGGGCATGAGACGTGGACAATGCTCGAGAAGGACCTATAAGCTCTTGGTGTTTATGAACGTCACGTGCCTATAGGATCATCTTTGGCGGTGCGCAGGAGAACGGTGTGTCGCAGCGAAGGATGAACCATGAGCTCGTTCAACTTTACAGCAATTCCAGCATCCAGAAAGTGGTGAAAGCTGGAAGGATGCGTTGGACAGGCCATGTTGCAAGATTGCCGGAGAAATCAGTTTAAATTACGGTAAATCTTATACCATTGTTAGTTAATGACTTATGTTTGGAATTGAAAATTTGATTTATCGAGAGCGTAAATAACGCGAAAACACTTTAAATTGTTACTTGGGACTAGACCGATCTTAAGCATAAGCATGAGCATAATTGACCGCCCAAGATTGCTACTCCGTTATTGCCAGATTGGCTGCAATAACATAGAGAACAATCAGATGATGCTTTTGATCAGAATATATCCTTACTTACCTTACCAATCAGACCAAGGCCAGGGTGGCATCTGCTGTACACAGAAGTTATCTCCATTCTAAAGGGTATTCCGATCAAAATTGGGTCAAACAGTAATGTGTGTGAGTCAATCAAAGTTTTTATTAATAAGTCAATTTTTTATCCTTTTCAAGTTCAGTTAATACAGAATACACGAGAAATATTCAGCTAAGCTTACTTTTTACCGAATGCGAATTACAGAATTACAGAATTACAGAAATTTATTACAGAACGCCAGTTTGCCTTGAACTATTTCTCGCTCACAACAGCTTTATAAGTCTTCTTAAGCTTCCGCTTGACGATGGCCCAATATTGTTTGATTGGGCGGAGGTCAGGCGTGTTGGGAGGGTTCTTGTCCTTGGGCACCACTTGAACGTTGTTGGCAGCAAACCACTCCATGGCCTTTTTTCCGTAATGTCAAGATGCCAAATCCGGCCAAAATAGAACGGAAAAATTGTGTCGCTTCAGGAAAGGTAGTGTAGACGTTTTTGTAGGCACCCGCTCCGATAAATTTCCTGGTTGACGGTTCCTGTCACAATATAAACGTTACTCTTCAGGCCACAGGTACGGATGGCCAATCACGCCATATATTTCTTCGCGAACTTTGACAGTTTAATGTGCTTGAAAATATCTGCCACCTTTCCCCGTCAGGTTGCCGTATAAAATGCCTGTCCAAGAAGCTGTTTAAAGTCTGCCTTGACGTAAGTTTCATCGTCCTGTACCACACAATCAAACTTCGTCAGCATCGTCGTGTACAACTTTCGCGATCGTGCTTTGGCCGACGTGTTTTGTTTATCGTCGCGATTTGAAGTCACCACTTTCTTGTAAGTCGACAGTCCAGCTCGTTTTTTAGCTCTATTCACGGTTTAAGGCGCCATTCCCAGCTTCTTCGCGACATCTCGGACGGAGAGGTTAGGGTTCCGCTCGAAACAGCGGGCAACTCTTTTTGTCGTCGTTGTGGCCTCCACCTTTCAATTTCCCCCCCGATCCAGCTTTCCTGGCTGTCGACAAACGTTCACCGAACGCTTTTGATACGTTGGCAACAGTGGATTTAGCCACATTTAACAATTTCGCCAACTTGTCGTGAGAGTAGTATGGATTTTCGCCATGCACGTGCAAAATTTTGATGCGTTGCTTCTCTTCCTTCGACGACATTTTGATAACTGAATAGCTAATCTCAAAATCAAAATAGAGGCATGATGCTACACGCACACATCTTCAAAATGAGAGGGGTGCAAAATTGTTTAATGTACGATGAAAGGAAATACGTCAAGTTTAAGTCGACCAAATTTTGATCGAAACACCCTTTATTCGGTCCATCGCTGCATTTCGTTAGCCTCGCAGTCTGCGAAGGGTTCGCAGGTCGCCTTCTACTTGATCGATCCCCCTTGCTCGTTGCGTGCCTCTTCTTCTTGTGCCTGTCGCATAGTTTCCGCGAATCATTTTAACTGGGCTGTCGTCCGACATTCTTACGATATGCCCAGCCCACCGTAGTCGACCGATTTTTGCGGTGTGTACGATAGGAGCTTCTCTCAGCAACTGATGCAATTCGTGGTTCATTCGCCTCCTCCGCCCCAAGTAGCACCGAAAACATAACTATTTAAGTTTTATTGCTCATGTGTCTTACTGTAGGTCTATAACAGTGTGATTTGACTAATTTTGTCATGACGGTGTTCGTTTGATATAATTCAAATCTAGATTCTTGTAGCCGACATGTTTGCTTACGCCTGATATCTTGTTTGCATATTTTGTTTCATAAATGTATCAACACAAGTCTTCCGTATTTCGAGAAACAAACATATGCGAGAAGGGTTCAACGTCAACAAAACTACCCAACAAACATCGGTGTTGAATTAGAGCTTGTTCAAGCAAATTTGGAGAAGCTATTCAGCTGTTTTTTCTAGAATAGCTGAATAGCTTCTCCAAATTTGTTTGAACAAGCTCTAATTTAACACCGATGTTTGTTGGGTAGACCTAGATATTTGTTTCGCACCATATTGGACGGAAAAAAACATTTTTTAAACTTTGCTTTGGATAATTTTTTTTTTTATATATATCAAATATGTATTTATGTCACATACTCGTTTGCCAATGAAACATTAGGGAACCTTATTCGTTTTATGCTAGAATGCTGAAATATTGAAAAAAATAGTTACAAATTGCTTGCATGATAGAACATCGGGATTGGTGATATTGATTGTATAGTAACGTCTTAATACTTCAAAACGTCTGTGTAATTTACCAATTATTTGCACTAGCAAATGCTTTTAATTAAAACCAATACCCCTCAACTGAATTCTCTTACATCAAAATAAATACCTATTTAAGATTGCAAATATGATGATAAGGTTGGCAAATAGGATGATGGGCGGACTTCGTTCGATATTAGCGTCCTTTGGATTCCAAAGTACGCACGATAACCAGCCAAAATGCGCCTTTGTATCTCTCTGCTGGTGTCGTTATCGGCGGTTACCAACGAGCCTAGATACATGAATTTATCTAGCGCTTCGATTTCATCACCGTCGATCTAAGCTCTTGGTGGGAGGCTAACATTGTCTTCTCGGGAGCCTCTTCCCTTCATGCAATTTGTATTCTATGCATTAATCATAATCCCAGAATGAATACATCCTCAATGTGTAAAAACTAATGATCCTGAATTAAGGGAATATAAGCGCCGACCCCGCCCGAATATGAAAAGGGTAGGAATGAGTTGACGTGATACTCGCTTTATTGGTAGCCGAGGAGTCCGCTGTCCGGCATGCTGAATTCACGCGACGTCTAGTAAACTATTTCCACAATAGTACCGATTTGAACCGCTTTATACCAACAGTAAGGATGCTGTTGGGGTGTTTCACAATCTTATCCTTGTTTAGCTTCAAACTTGAAACTTAAGAAGGGAGACTAAGAAACTCGAGAAACAAGTCCATTTCACCATGTTGACCTGATACTTCACACGGTAGAACCGAGGTCGCTCACCACCGTGAATTAGGGGTAACCTATATTATGGAATTTTACTATTGACTATTGCCAACACTACACCGCTCCTCTAAGCTGATTAGTTATTGAAGATAATAAGACTTAATTAACTTCTTTTGAGACCGAAAAACCCATCGAATGCTAAGTGGACAGGGCTTTAAACAAAACTAATGCATGCTCTCAGTCACGTTCCTGATTCTACAAGCCTTCTTTTGACAGTACTTTTCAATCTATCAGGTCCTAGTCCATCCGTCTGGAAAAAGGGTATAAATTTGAATTAGTCGAGGAAATGCTAAATGAAAGAAATCAGCAAATCGATGCAAACAGAGTAGGATAAGGTTGTTTGGACATCAATACAATAATGATCAGGAATGGGAATCTATTATCGTTGAGTTCCAGTGATTTAAACTGGCTGCTGTCCTGGGCGCTGAGTTATAAAATCGTATTTTATTTTCCCCGTCAAGCTGACTGGAAAAAGGAAATACTCCATTAACAAATTGCCTCATCATCAGAAACCCATTCCCTAGCGAAAAATCTAAAGTCTACAGTTTCTCGTCGTCCGCCCATTTCGGTTCAAGGGTTCAATCTATAAACATTGGAGCCGACACGTGGCTGTAAAAATCAGCAAACTTTCACCCCCGGCACGAGATCATAAAAAGCTTATCGGAAAAACAAAATCGCTTTTACGACATGACAACCAACCTCGCCCGGACCAGACGGGTTCAGATAGGAAAATGAAAAGTGCCGCTCAACTGTGTTCCAATTAAGACGTGTTATCCTAATGGCAGACTTGACACGATGAAGTGACGAAAATTGGCTCAATAAATGTTCGCCTGCAACGCCCGGTTCGTTTTTATGGTCCTCCCAAATTAACCCCTTGCTGGGTGCGCTTGTGCAGCAGGGCTAATGAAACTGCTGTTCAATTTGCGAAAAACCATTAATCAAACTTATCGATTGCAAGCAGGAAGGCAATTTGAGCAATTAAACCGGAACCCACTAGAAGCCTTATCGACATGCGATGATGATATGCTGGCTAGAGAAGGAGGGGGAGGGGGCGGAGGGGCAAAAACTGTTGCTTGCTCTCGGTTAAACTGGCACCAACCACCAGCGCAGTTCCGACGAGTAGTGTTGTTCTCTAAGCAAGCGTCACTAATTTCCTTTTATTGCCACTCTCAGCAGGAAACTAATTTACTTTTGGCAATGTTGCTTCCTTGCGGTTTTGCAAAATCGGAAAATATACGCTAGGTACAGGTTGCCGGTTTTCCAACTCGCCTTCCGGGAACTGCTTGGGTTCGGTAAGACAGGCAGCTGCTAGTTGAGGCGGAAAATGCTTTCAACGGACGGAAAAGGAAATTAAGCCAAAGCGCAGTCAAGAATTACTACCCTCTTGGGACGCTTGTCGACGTTCGTTTGTTGACTCAGAGATCAAAGAGACGATGTGGCAAATCTAGGTCCAAGGAATATTAATTCAAATTTCTGAGTTTTCTGAGAACCACTGTCGCTGGAAAAAAAATGTTATTTGTCACTACCGTATTATGTTCAGATAATTGTTTTCAAGCACGCTCAGTTTTGAACCGTCGCCAATCATTAGAGCCCTTGGTTTTCCTTTAGAAAAACCTCAACAGCCCACAAAAACACAAACACACACACACACAACCACTTACACATGGTCCAGTCTTTATCGTTATTCCTCTCTTTCAGGCAACCAAGCGATTCGAATCAACAGGCCGGGACTTCATGGCTCGAACGTTGCATCTGGCCAAACAGCTTCGACCGCGGGCAGCGTGGGGCTATTATGCCTTTCCGTACTGTTTCAACATGAACGGGGCCTCCGGAAATGGCCAGCGGGAAGATTGCTCCACCGAAGTGCAGCGGGAAAATGACCGGTAATAAACTGCAGCCAGATAAAGGCAGCCATATATCTTGGATCTCTCAGTACACCAATCTTCGTGCAGAATGAGTGCATGTTTGGGATTCTGCTGGCGTTGAAAATGAGTGAACCCGAGTAAAAACATCGCTTTTGTAGGATTAAAACTCAATTTTCAAAGAAACAACGTTATCTTCTCCTTTCGGGTCTCAGGAAAAATGGCATCCCCATTAAACACCAACATTCAACAACTAGGATACTGAAATTAATAAATTATCATCCTGTAGTGTCGACAGTGGCTATCCTTCTTCCCTAGAAGTGTAAACCAGTAATACCCCTAGACCATTTTCCACAAGAAGAAAGAAAACTGTCGACTGCCATCCGACCACACTCTCCCAATTGCATTCACTAATCCTGGCACCCTCACTCGGTCTTTTAACAATTCCCAAGATTCCCAAACGCATAGCTAGCCATGGAAAACAAAAACCAACTTCTCATCCAGCATGAAACATTCCGTTTGTTTCCTTGTTTACTCGTCCTTTATTTTTCCTTTTTGTTTTTCCTCCCATTTCCAGCATTCAGTGGCTATTTGACGATTCGGACATAATCTTTCCGTCGGTTTATCTGAGGGAGAAGCTCGGTGCTGGCGACCGAATCAAGCTGATCCGGGGGAGAGTGCGGGAAGCGGTTCGGGTGGCCGGTAGGGCTCAAGTGCAACCGAAGCCACGGGTGCTGACATACATTCGATATGTCTATACGGACAGCATCAAGTTCTTGACCGAGGTAAGTTATGCTCTGGTGGTGAAATTTTCCCCGCTGTGGGTGCATGTGTTGTTCTTAAGGATTGCAAACGAACTGATGTTTATGTTAGACATTATATGCGGCATCATTTGAAGTGTGGTTAACACATGCACAGTTTGACGTGTATGATGCTTGGGGGAATTTGTTTATCATACTGCACAGTTATAAGGAGGACGAGCTTTTTGGCTGTAGCGCAATACTTTCTTCGACAACTTTGTAGTGTTTGGACAGACATTCTTTTTCTTCTTTAGCATTTCAAGCTGATTGCTTTCACAATAAGCTTATTGCTTGCTCTCAACTCAGTTTTCTAAATGCACTTCCACAGTTATAAATTGAGAGCTTTCGATGCCAAGTACCATTTTTGCATTAGTATGATTGTGTGGCAAGTACAATCATACGCTATGCCCAGGGAGTCGAGAAATTTTTCTTTACGAAAAATTCCTAGACCAGACCGGGAATCGAACCCAGCCACCTCCAGCATGGTATTGCTTTGTAGCTGCGCCTTTACCGACTGAGCTAAGGGAGGACCCTTAGCTGGACAGACATACAAGTGAGATTATAAGGCATCCAAATAACAGAGGGCTACGCCGCAAGAGGAAGAAGGAGTGCATAACCTTAACCACTTGAACCACGTGGGGATATTGTTGAATGGTTTCAATATGTCATAACTCGAAATCTTAATTGTACACGAGGGCGACAAAATTGTTCAAGAAATCAAGCAAATTCCCATAGTAAACTAGATCTGTGCGCGCCACGCCGCACCGCCATCGTCGAAGATTTTATAGCGCCGCCGCTACTATTTTTGCATTTTTTTGCCCGCGCCGCCGGGCAATTTGAGGCGTGCTGATGAAATTTTTCACCGTGTATGCATCCCTTCAGTTATGTTCAGTAGCCCATCAGAAATCTGCTTTTATTACAAACGTTGACCTCTAGATCAGCTTTGTCGTTTCGTTCTAGCAACTGCAGTGTACATTTTCGTGTTTAGACTTTCAACTATTTCGCGAGTGAGTTTGAATTTAAATAAGGTCTGTATCCACATTAATCCGGACACCTTCAAATCATTGTAACTTTTGAAATATTGCACGTAGGAATGAAAAATTGCACTGTGGTATAGCTGAGAGTCTATGATGAAAAAGACTATGATTAATGTTTACATTTCATGATTAGAATTCAAGATGGCGAAGAAAGAAAAACAAGTGAGCGAGCGAATTTTGTACGGGCGTACGGCAAATCCTGACTTGTCAATACCTTGCAAAAACATTGGATTGGTCTAAATCCACTGTTCACGATGTGCTCAAATCATTTTCGAAACGTTTGACGGTGGAGAGGAAACCGAGAAGTGACAAAAACATTGGACGCGCTGATCCTGTCATGGACCGAAAGGTGAAAAGGATATTAACGAAAAACTCAATCTCTCCATTCGAACGAGAGTTCGTAAAATAGGGATGTCGCCTGGTTTTGTCAAAAAATCAAAACAACGTTTGGGACTTAAGTCGTATAAAGTAAAAACAGTTCCAAATCGCAACGACAAACAGAACTTGGCAGCAAAATCACGGGCTCGACGTTGGTACTGCGAATATTTGACGAAGTTTTCATGCGTTGTTATGGACGATGACACTTATGTCCTGTAGGATTTCAAGCAGCTTTCAGGGCTGGCTTTTTATTCTGCTATGGCCAGAAATGCTACAGCTGAGCATTTCAGAACGAAGAAGGCATCGAAATTTCCCAAAAAATACCTTGTGTGGCAAGCAATGTGGTCGTGTGGCAAAAAGAGTAAATCTTTCGTCACTACAGGCACAATCAACATGGAGATCTATCAGAAAGAGTGTCTGCAGAAGCGATTGCTACCCTTCATCAAAAGTCACAAAGAAAAACCTTTGTTTTGGCCCGATTTGGCATCATGCCACTATGCTAAAACTGTGATGGAAAAGGTACCAAGCAAATCAAGTGAACATTGTACCAAAAACCTCAAACCCGCCAAATTGCCCAGAGCTACGACCAATCGAGAGATATTGGGCTCTGATGAAGCGGAAGCTTTCTGAAAAGAAGCAAAGAATCAAAGACATCATACACTTCCAGCAAATTTGGACAAAGACGGCTTCTACGATTTCTGAAGAGTCTGTACAAACCCTAATGGACGGAGTTAAGTGCAAAGTTCGAAAATTTTATGCAAACACCGAATAACTATGATTTGTCTTCACGAATTGTTAAAACACATCCCATGAATCTGAAATAAACAACTACGACGGAAATATAATTCTAATATGAATAAATTGAATAAATTTTATTCAAGTTTTGAGGTGTCCGGATTATTGAAGGCTTATAATAAAATTCGCGTCATAAATGTCGAGAAAATTTCTATCGCGAGTGTGCATATTGATACCCCAAATAATGGTAATCGAACCAGCGATCTGCTTCCTGACAAAGTTTTTTGCAGTGCATGTCTAATCGAAGCAAAATAAAAGGCTGGTCTTAATTTGCAGGAAGACAGGGATCCAGATATTGAGAACGATCCTGCAATCGATAGGTCGTTAACTGGTTTCGGAACTGCAGGCAATGACGCAGCGGCAGAGGCTGAATAAGATAGTCAACTTAATTTTCCCGGCGAATCGCGATGTGGCGGTGGTGATGAACGACGAGACCTATCTCACCCTAGATGGCAAAGCCTGGCAGGGCACTTCGTATTTTACTTCCCTCACGACGGAAGTGAGCTCCGACGTAAAATTCATTTCACACACCAAGTTCCCCAAGAAGGTGCTTCTGTGGCTGACAATCAGCGAGAAGGGGATGTCAAAGCCGCTCTTCTTTCGCTCCGGACTGGCCGTGAACGGGGAAATTTATCGTACAAATTCCCTGCCGGAAGTTGCGTCGTTCATCAAGAAATATCATAAGGGCGAAGACGCGGTGTTCTGGCCGGATCTGGCGTCGGCCCACTACTCGAAGCGATCGTTGGAGGAGAGGGAGCGGCTGAATATCGATGTGGTACCCAACCTGGGCCAACCTGAAGCGTAAGATGTACACCAACAATTTTGTCGCGAAAACGGAGGAGGAATTGATAATTAAAATGAAGAAAGAACTCAAAAACATGCCTACACGAATGTTTTCGTCCGCCACGGCGAATATTCCGGTTAACTGCCGGAAGGCGTCTCGCAAGGGCGTAAAATTTTGTTGCAAGTAGGCTTAAATAATTACCTTCCATGGGAAATTTATCAAAAGCAATTATCTGTCTTAGATTTTTTTTATCACTGCGAAACCAGCTTTGAGGTGTGCTTCTGATCTCCGTCTTTTTGGAACGTTTATCTGCGTTCCAAATTTAGCTTTAATGCAGACGCTGGTAGTTTTCGCTTCAAAATGCCCAAATAAACCTCCTTGGTCATGATTCCATCAATGAACTCAAGTTCTCCATCGCCGAATGTAGCCATAGATTCCCATACCATGACTCTACCTGCAGAAAAAAATCAAAGTCATGTTCAGTTGGTTGAAAAATTTATGTTGGTAAACTAACTCACAACCGCCATGCTTGACTGTAGGCCGCAAACACTCCTTTTTCAAACTTTCACCGGTTTGCTGCCATTTTTCAAACTCAATTACATTACATTCGTCTCGTCTGACCAAATCACCTTATTCCAGTCATCAATGGTCCATGAAATGTGGTCCAGGGCCCACTTCAATCTTTTTTTGATATTTTTTTGCGGACAACCATGGCTTCCCTGACCTTAAGACTTTTCTCTCCTCTATAAACTCCACCCATTTGAGCTATAGTCTCCGGTCCACTTTCCTCATATAAGGAGTGTATCGAAAATAAGCTATCCACAAAGTTTCTTTCAAATTTTGTTGAAAAACGATATTTTATTCATACAAAAAATTGATCCTTTATTGTACGAGGTTAAACTTGAACATAATGAAGACCGGATGAAATTTAAGTTATTCCTTCACGAATTTTCGAACTTTGGATCGAATGCTCTTCATCAAGTTCCGGACAAGTGTTGTATCGCATTTTTTGGACGCTTGAGCCCAAATTTTTTTTTTAACTCCTGCATGTTCCCAGCTGCCTTACCAGTCTTCTTGAAGACCCTCTTCACGATTGCCCAGTAACGTTCGATGGGTCGAAGCTGAGGGCAATTTGGTGGATTGATATTTTTCTCAACGAAATCTATACCCTTTTCCGCAAGCCAATTGAGAGTGGTTTTGGCATAGTGAGCCGACGCTAAATCCGGCCAAAACAGTGGAGGTGTACTATGCTTCTTATATAAAGGCAACAATCTCTTCTGGAGACACTCAGATCGATAGATTTCCGCATTTATAGTTCCGGTAGTGTAAAAAATGGTTGACTTCAAACCACAGGAACATATTGCTTGCCATACCAGTACCTTTCGACCGAATTTCTCCACTTGAATCGACCTGTCCGCATCGCTCACATCCTCCCCAACGACGGCAGTAAAGTATTGTGGACCTGGAAGGGTTTTTGAGTCCTCCTTTACATAGGGCTCATCGTCCATCAAAACGCATGCATCCGGACGCTGCAAAAGACGCGAGTACAATTTCCGGGCCCTTGTTGCTGCTCGCTTCTTCTGTTCTGCACTTTGTTTCGAGATTTTCTGCTTCTTGTAGGTCTTCAGGTGGTTTCGCCTCTTGATACGCTGGATCATTCCGACACTCGTTCTTTGTTCTTTCTTTCTTCGTTGATTTGTTCTTCATGATTAGAGATACCACTTTCTGCTCCAGTTTCGGGTTGGAAGAACCGGGTTTTCTGCCTCTTCCTGGTAGCTCATCCAAAGAATAGTGTTCCCCAAACTTATTAATGATGGTTTTAACACTCGCATGATGAATTCCAAACCGCTTCGCCAATTTTCGCATAGTAATACCCTTCTCACTTAGCCATGTGTCCAGAACCTTAATTTTCACTTCCTTTTCAATACGCGACATTTTGAAAACGCAGAATTTAAACCGCACAAACAAGTAAACAAAAGAAAGCTGACAGTAAAAAGCACAGCATAAGCACAAGCAGTGTTCAGAGCATAAAAAACCATCACAAATACATGCGTACAACGCAAATGTATGTGGATAGCTTTTATTCGATACACTTCTTAATCAGTTGAAAAAGCATTTCAAAACCATGATGCCTCCAGTAAATGCGTTTAACGGCAAATTGGTTTTATAGTAGTCATTGCGAAGATTATTTCACTAGGTTTCATTCTATTTTTAATAAAAGAGCCACACCCCTCAGCTGCAAATTTATTTTGCTTTGTTGGCGGTGTCTGGTTTTATTAACTGAAGCTCGTCCCCTCTTATGAAATTTGCTTCGTACTGCATGTTTGTGCCTCTCTTCTTTCGAGGCAATGCTATCAACGCCAGTATAAAGGACACGATTCGAACCAAAATTATTTCATTGGGATATTAAAGTTCGATTGAGCAGCACGGTTGTGTATATTTTTTGCTCTATCGTTACGAAGATTTTTTCTCTTTTTTTTTCTATCTCGTCCGTTTTCTCGCGATTGCGCGTCTGGCTCGCAAATTATCGCCTGCGCTTGCTCATCTACAAGCCAGAAGGAAGCGCTGCAAAGTTTTGCAAGATTTCCGCTCGACCTATTGCCGTGGCAATGGGTCGTAAAAATCGATAATCCGCGTGGGCGGTGTCCGCTGCCGAAGCCATACCGAAGCCGGGCACCTTCCAGCGGAAAACGATTTTTGTGCCAAATAGACTACCAGAATCATCCCAAGTATCCTGCTATCGGCCATTCACAGCGACAAGGAGTTTAATAAACTACTATGCTGTATTAAATACAGCACAAGATGTCATGTCGGCCAAATAAACCGAATATATAAATTAATTTCTAACGCGTATCATAGCCACTGTCCTTATCAGGACAACCAATTAAATTTCACAATAAAAGAGTTTGTGTTTAACTATTATCAAAAATAGAATATTTTGGATTGTTTGAGGTATTCAGTCCTGGTCGAGAGGTGAACAGGATTCATCTCAAGAATCAGCTGGTATGGGCTATTTCTATTCATGTCTGATTCGAATACTTTGATTCTATGGTTTGATGTTTAACCATGTTATTGCATTGGTAGCGATCAATGCACAAATTGTACTTATAATCTTATTCCACAGATTTAGGGTATTTTTTTTATTTAGTTGAAACAATACAAATTAAACCAACGAACTGATTTGAATAAAGATATATTTTGCTTCAAGCGGAGCACTGCGTTATTGGAAATATTTTTAAGAATTGATTCTATTGAAAATGTCATTATCCACCATAAGAAAATATTTCGTTGATTTACCACCGAGTGTTGTTTTCAGTCTGTATTGTGAGATTCTTGGAACTGTTAATTATATTTACAGAAGATCTGAGAAAATCACAGTAATTCGGTGGAAAATTGTCCTTTCACCATGTATCTGTAATGTTGTTTTTTTTTTATTGATCTTTTCGTAAAATGTATCAATTTCACAGGAGAATATGTGAAGTTGTCGTTTACAGATTAACTTCCGTATTATTTTTTCACAGAATTTTGTGATCTCTACACACCAAATCCTAATTTTGATATTAAGTAAAAAAAATACGACTTTGATCAGTAAATAAGAATTTTTACTGAATGATCTGTAAAATTTCTTCAATTTATAGATATCCGTCAAAGAACTGCAAGTTTTCAGCAAATCGTTTTAAAATATTACTGAATATTTGTATTTATTTTCCAGATGTGCTTTGTAAAGAATTGAACTTTCATTGAAAATCCGCAATTGGGTAAACGCTTTACCGATTTTCTGCAAAATCACTGGAATTCAGTAATCTTTACTGAACGCGAGTTTGTAAATCACACCTATCAAACCTCTGCCATTTTCGCGTGCTAAAGCGGTGGCAGCTGATCAAAATATTTTCTTTTCTTTTTATTCTTTCCATTGATTTTCTGAACGAGTAAAAGGCACCAGACTTATTTGCTAGCGTTCAAACGTAGGCAACTACGTGATTTCCGCGTAAATTCACATTCTACGTGAAAATCACCAAAATGATTATTAAAAATAAACCGTTTTATGCGTTTAAAACAGCAGGAAAAAAATAAATAAATTGATGTTTTTGTAAATTTAACCAAAATTCAGTATTGATTGATATTCAGTAATTTTTGGTAGCTATCGTGCTTCCAATTTCACAGTTTTTAACTGCACTCAAAAACACGTTGTTTTCACGTGAAATTTCACGTAACTTCCACTTGAACACGTAACCAAATCTTCTTCAGTAAAATCAGGTGAACATTACGTGTCCAGTGAATTTTACGTGAAAAATCACGTAACATTTATGTGATTTTCACGTAGAATGTGTAATTTACGCGGAAATCACGTAGCTCTTACGTGAATTCCACGTGTTTATTACTGATTTCGGCAGTGGACGAAAATTATGTGCGTTTCACGTGAAAACAACGTGCCGATTTTTTTGAGTGTGTATATTTTACTGCTTTTCCATGTCGCTTACTGAGTTTTTCAGTATTTTTTTACCAAAAATCTATCGTGAATCGACCCATATTTCAATCGCGTACAACAAACCTCGTTAACCAGCTCACGTTTACTCACACATTTACTTGGCAAGATGATTGGGTGTTGTTGGTTGAACTCGACTCCTGATGCCTGTAGCCGAAGCAATTCGTCGGTGTCCAAAAACTGTTTCATTATTGTTATCAAACTGCTAGTGGCTTTAACTGTTTTGTCTGAAGATAGTTGATTAACCTATGTTAAAAAATGTTGCTGCTGAATCATTCTTTCATAGTTTATTGTGTGCTTGTTTCCGCTCATCCAAGGTGAGATGTCCAACAGTTCGATCCGATTTGTTAATTAAACAGTTTCGTTTGGTAGTTAGCAGTTTGGTAAAACTGGAGTATCTATCAATAGTTCCGTTCTACTACCACTGCTAGTGGTCGTTGATCAACCGACACTATATCCTGTCCATCAAATTGTAGCTTCTGCTAATTTATTAACTGAAGCACTCCTTGAGACTAGATCTTCAGGGATTTCCTTAGAGCAAATAATGGCTAGGTATAGAGTTTGGTTCAATAAGTGCGGCAAAGAATTTAATCGCGTAAAGCATTTGGTTCAAATGCGATGCACGCAAAGTTATTTTTCAACCAGGCACCAAATAGTGGTTAAATTGACAATACAGATTTTTTTACAGATTTTCAACAGCCGGATACAGATAAAAAAGATTTTTGGATGTGAAAATACAGATTGACCATGAAAAAAATGTGGCAACACTGCCCCCCCCCACAACACACGCCGGCGCAAAAGACTATAAAAGTGCGCGTTCTACGCAAATCATACATAAACTACGAATGTGAGGTCTTTGACAGTTTCACGGACGACCCACCGTCTTGTCCTGACGAATTTGTGGAGTGCTGTTTAAGATTGCAAAGCACCATATTCCAATAACCAGCGGTTCTCCAGGGAAGAAATCAGTTCCCTGGTGGAACCCCGAAGTCCGTTCTGCTATCAAACTCCGTCGCAAAAAACTCCGTGCTCTTCAGAAAATGCCAAGAGAGGACCGCAAAAATTCTGTCATCCTCTCGGAATTTAAAGCAGCCAGAAATGCGGCTAGGACAGCAATCAATCGAGCCAAACAGGATAGTTGGGAAGAATTCATTTCGTCCATTAATCCCGAAACCTCATCAAAAGAACTGTGGGATAAAGGCCACAGATTAAGAACTTGTAGTGCCAGGCAACCCATCAAACTCAAAATTAACAACAATGGAACAGATAACCCTTCCCTTATCACAGAACACTTTGCCGATCATTTTTATAAGTCATCCTCATCCTCTATCTACTCCGAGCAGTTTTTAGCCGAAAAGACAACCCAAGAATCCTCTCCACCTTGTTTTGATTCCGACAATAGCCCAGACTACAACCTTGAGTTTTCATATGAGGAATTGGATTGGGCTCTGCACAAAGTGCATGGCTCACCCGCAGGACCAGATGACGTTGGCTATCCGCTCCTCAAAAATCTTCCTCTCATTGGTAAATCCCTCATGCTAAATCTTTTCAACAACATATGGGATCAAGGAGAAATCCCCAGTTCCTGGAAGGAGGGTCTCGTTATTCCTATCCCCAAACCGGACAAGGATAGGAATAATGCTGACAGTTTTCGCCCTATAACCCTTTTGAACTGCATCGGTAAGATTTTTGAGAAAATGGTCAACAGACGGCTAATGACTCATATGGAAGCTCAAGGTTTACTCGACAATAGACAATTCGCTTTCCGTCCTAATAAATCCACAGATGACAATCTAACTGAACTTGAGGATATCATTGACTCTCATCTGGAGAGGGGAATGCATGTTGACGCTGTCTCTCTCGATCTGTCGAAAGCATATGATCGTGCGTGGCGATTTCCCATCCTTAAATCTCTTGAGGAATGGGGAATCAAAGGTCACATGGGTTGCTATGTACAAAGCTTTCTGACGGATCGAAGATTCAGGGTCAGCATTGGCAGTAACCGATCTGAGCTGAGATGTCAAGAAAATGGTATTCCTCAAGGATCGGTGATACACTCTTTCTTATCTGCATGCAATCAATCTTCAAAACCATTCCCTCTAACGTCTTTATACTCATTTATGCAGATGGTATCACCATTCTTGTTTTCCATCCCTATAAATCTCTTGCTAGAAAAACTATGCAATCCGCTGTCAATGTAGTCTCCGAATGGGCTGAAAAACATGGTTTTATTTTATCCCCTGAAAAATCACAACTCCTCCACATCAGCCGTAATTTAAGAAAAGTTAGTAAACTACCCGACATTATTCTCAACAATTCCATCATCAAACCAGCACAATCGCTCAAAATTCTCGGTATCCACCTTGACCGGACTCTTAGCTTTAGACACCATGTAAACCTGGCACGCAAAACATTTGATAGCCGCATACGGCTGATTAAAGTGATTGGTTCAAGAATACCGTGCGCTCATAGAACAACCATTCTCCGCATAATTAAAAGCTGGCTCCTGCCGAAAATGTTCTACGGAGTTGGACTTTTCAGCAGAGCTGGTGATCTGATCAATAGCAAACTGAGCCCCAAATACAATACAGCTTTTCGATATGCCTCCGGTGCATTTGTAACCAGTCCAATCCCATCTTTGATGGCCGAATGTGGCCAAATTCCGTTTGACCATCATCTTACAATTTGCGTGGTGTCTAAGGCTATCCGTTGGCTTAACCTGGGTGGTCGAAATGATGTTCCTCTGGTTAACAGAGCAATCAGACTGTTCCAATCCCTTACCAATCAAAACATACCTACAATAGTTAAACTCCCCAGATCCGCAATTAGACCCTAGAACCAACATCCTCCAAAAATAGACCTCTCCCTCCTTCAACAAGTGAAAACTCTTGATCCTCCATCCGTTATACAAGCCCATTTCTACAAACTCCTCTCAGAAAAATAAGCTAATCATCAACACATATACACCGACGGCTCATTATCAAACAACAAAGTAGGTTTTGGTATAACAAGTGGCTTACTCTGCCTCAACATCAGTTCAGCTCTCCCCTCTACCTGTTCAATATTTAGCGCTGAAGCATACGCCATTATGAAGGCATCCGAATCTGTCCCACCCCAATCATCCAACCCTACTGTTATCTTCACAGACTCTGCTAGCTGCCTCAGCAAGATGAACTCCTCCTCTGTCAAACATCCCTGGCTTCAAGATGCTGAACGATCGGCGTTAGCTAACAAGGTCACGCTGGTATCACTGGCAACGAGGAGGCTGATCGATTGGCAAATGCGGGTCGGGACTTGAATCCAGAGGATGTTTCTGTTCCAGCCCAAGACATCAACAGATGGACTAAGGAGCAAGTTTATGAAAGCTGGAACCAGAAATGGTTTGGCAGCAATAGCTCTACACTCAGATTAGCAAAACCCCTCCCCATACCCTGGCCCGACACTAATATCCCTAAAAACAGACGTGCTCTTACCCGACTTCGAATTGGTCACACCCGCTTCACCCATAGTTTTCTAATCAATAAAATAGATCCCCCCGACTGCACCGGCTGTGGTGTTCCTTTAACTGTACGCCATATTCTGATTGATTGCCAATTGTATAATTCTGAGCGCTTGGCCTGGGGTTGTAGCGCAAACTTTGAGGAAGTTCTATCACCACCGTTTGAACAAATGCTGGTAAAGTTTCTAAAGGACACCGAATTGCTTGATAAAATCTGATCTACCCGGTATAAGGGAGGAATGACCAATTGGTTAAAGTCCCTCCCAAAACAAAAACAACAAACAAATCAGACATACAGTCCACAACCATTGAAGAAGACAGTCAAATAAAACATTAAAGTTTTTTTATACGATTCGCGACGTTTTTTCCTCCCCAAACAAGCCGAAACCAAACAGTCCTTTTCAGGACTATGCGTTGAATTTTTTCAAGTCGAGCTGCCATTGTTCCTGTTGGTATTCCCATAGGGGGAATTAACCAAATCCACTGGAATCCTCCGAGCCGAGGATTGCCACACCGAGTGCAGTGTCCGTGATCGGACAAAATCTGAATGTGCAAAGGTGTGAACGAGTTAGGAACTTAGGAGTAATTTGAGATTCTAAACTTATTTTTGCAGACCACTATAACACATTAATTCACAGGGCTAATAACATGCTAACGGGGTAAAACCAACAATCAATGTGCAACTAGCGATTTGAAATTGGTTCACTGTTGTAGAACCCCTAGTTCCTCTTACGCTTTTCAGTACCTTTTGGTACAAGTATCTTTGTTTTTGTTTTGATTCGCTATGTTATTAATTATCAAATTATCAAATATTTGAATATTTGAGAGTGTATTGGAGTGAGTTACGGTCTTAGGGGCGAATCATCAAGCTTGGGACCGAGCTTGGGACCGGTGTGCTAGTACTTCCTGAGCCAACAAAAAATTCGTTTTCTTCATGACTATCCACCTGCTGGTATAACTAAAAAATGACCATTTCCTTTAAAGGCCATAACAAAGAGACTTGTTTATAGAAAGGAAAATTGATTGATTTATTTTGAAGGCACGTCTCTTTACTTAAAAAAAATTAATGAACATTTGAACACGGTCCGTCATCAGCTGTTCAGCTTTGTCCTGATGTTTGAACAGGAGCGTTGTACAGCTTCTTTATCGATTTGGCGAATGCATCTTTTGATTTTATTAATCAGTTGTTTACAGTCTTTGGCTAGCCAGTTGCTTTTGTACACCAGTGAACTCAAATATCCAAAGAAATCTTCAATCGGGCGACACTGGGGCAAATTTGTTGGATTGCGGTTTTTTGGTACATACGGGATGTTTTGGCTTTCCAAGAAGGCTTTATCCGGCCAAAACACGTAATTTCCATCAGCGTGATATGTTTGAAGAAAAGGAATCAATACTTTCTTCAAATATTGATTTTGTTACATTTCTTGATTAATAGCCAAACCACTGGGCCATGGTTTGGAAATTCCTCTAAAAATATGGCAATATAAAGCATCACCTTCTGCTCAAACTTATGCTTAAACTTATATTTCACGTTCGGAGATGCAGTAGAAATGTTATCAGAATAATATCGATCGTTTCCGAATTGCGTTTTTGCTAATGATATTTCTAAGCACTTTTGAATTTATGAAAAAAAAAATTCATGCACTACGTTTTTATTTATCTTTGGTAACTTTAAGCAAAAGAATGTAGCTCAGCAAATATGTTTCAAACAACTTTTTCGATCAATTTTGTTCCCAGTACGTAGGGACTTTTCCATCAAAAACGCATATTTCTTGAAAACTTTTTGAAAAGAGCGCAACCTCCAAAATTTAATAAATTTTATAAAACAAAATTTAAAATATCTCTTAAACTGATGAATTTATAAAAAGTCTTTCACGGAGAGCATTATAGTTTTTAATAACCACAAACATAAATTAAATTACTAAAATTCGTATATTCCTGCAAGCAGTTAAAATTTAATAAAAAAAAGGGGACCAAATGTTGGCATTTAAGAAAATATTCTTTTATAAATTATGGAGAGTGTGAGCTGTTTAGTGGAATACCTGTAACTAGAAAATAAGAAGAATGATTAGTAATTTCCATTTAATTCCTACTACCTTTATTGCTTATCTTGACAGATACGCGTATTTCGTCTACAATGTGCAGACTTCTTCAGTGTCGTGTACTAATACTCGACTGAAAGAAAACCTTCGCCACCTGCCGTATTTATCCTATTTTCTAAATACAAACACTTGTACCTACAGCTAACATTTCTGGTACCTAACCTATCCTGAGTCCAAAACAAATATTATGCTTGATATCTACCTCGCCTTTTCTTTATACCTAACCTGATTATTCCGTAGCAGCGGGTGTTCCACTGCGTCGGTTTTGATGTCGTTTGGGTATTAAGTTAAAGAGCCATGTGTACCCGTTACCTTGGTCTTTGTTTAGTAGATTTGTGTTTTGTTGTTTGTTAATTTCTAAGCTTTCTGCGACGTCTTTTATAGTTATGAGTTATGCAGTAATATCTGGAATAGCTTCAAATTTAACAAGAAAAATATTAAGAAAATCAAAGTGGTTGTAATTGAGAATTTAGATTTTTGTTTCTTGCCAAAAAAATAGCAATATGAACAATTCGTTCTTAGAATGTTATTTTTTACAATTAAAAGTTTTCGAATTTCGTTTTTTGTTTTAATGAAGTGTGTGCTGAGTCACATAAGGTTCACCGGGGCAAGTTGAAACGGTTTTTCTTAAGTTGAACTTTAAAGCTCTCTTAAAAATGATACATCAACATCACTCTGATATTTCTACATCAAATGTTGTGTGTGTACTATCATGGAAAAATCTAGATTAACAATCAAAATATTATTTGCTTATCATTTTGTACTAAACCACATGTGCTATATGTATGTGTATATGTATATTTATAATAAAATATATTTTTTTTTTTTTTCTCTCTCCCTCACCCCCGCCCAAACCGACCACACAAAAATATTAAATAGAGAAGACTAGGGGCAGGGGAAGAGTATGTATGATCCCCCCCCCCCCCCTCCGCCCCCCACAAACACACAAGAACAAAACAACAAAACCAAAAAACAAAACAAACCAAAAAACCATATGAAATTTGTAACATAGAAGTTAAAAATTTTTTTGGGTGTTTCTACCCCCCCCCCCCGGGAGGGGACCCCACCCAACAAAACAAAAAGTTCCTCCTACCCCAAGAAAAAACAAACCAACCAAAACAAAAAAAGTAATATGAGGTTTTTTGGAGGCGAAAAAAGGTTGTATGGTGGTTTGTGGCCCCCCCCCCCCCCAAAAAGGGGGCTCTTATACAAATGAAACTGAAATTTCTGCATAACTCGAGAATCAATAAAGTAAATGGAACCAAAGTTGACATGTGGGGATTTTGGAGGCAATAAATGTTTCTAGGGTAGAAGAACCCTTCTCTCTGTTGGGAAGGGAGGGGGGGGGAACTCCCATACAAATGAAACAACGTTTTTCTGCATAACTCAAGAACTAATCAAGTAAATGGAATCAAATTTCTCAAGTAGAGGTTTTTGAAGCCAAGAAATGTTTCTAAGGTAACTCGAGACCCCTCAGCCATCTGTAAGAAGGGGGCTCTCATACAAATGAATCACAAATTTGTGCATAACTCAAGAACTAATCAAGCATATGGAATAAAATTTGGCATGTGGAGATTTTTGGAGGAGAGAAATGTTTCTATGGAAGTATGAGACTCCTCCGCTATCTGGAAGGGAGCGGAAAGGGGGTTTCCATACTAATGCAACACAAATTTCTGCATAACTCGAGAACTAATCAAGTAAATGAAACCACTTTTAGGATATGGGGGTTTTTGGAGGCTAGATTTCTATATACATAAAAATGAATTTCAGTCTGTCAGACCCCTAAGACTCGGAAAGTTCTGAACCGACCAACGTGACAATTTATATGAAGGGGTTTTTGGGGCTGAGAAAGGTTCTTATGATTGTTTGAGACCCCTTCTCTCTGAGGAAGGAGCGCTCTCATACATATGAGACACAAATGTCATCATAACCCGAGAACTAATCAAGCAAATTGAATAAAATTTGGCATTTTGGGGTTTTGAAGGCAAACATTTTTCTATGGTAGTTCAAGACCCCTACCCCCTCTGAAGAAGAGGGGGGGGGGGTTTAAAACAAATGAAACTCAAATTTTTATTATAATCTATGAGCCCAATGTGATCGAGAACTAATCAAGCAAATGGAACCAAGTTTGGCATGTGGAGGGTTTTGAAGGCAATGATTGTATGGTGGTTTGAGAAACCACCCCCCTCTGGATGGGAGGACTCTCATACAAATGAAACACAAATTTCTACCAAAAATGAGAATAATCCAGGTAACTCAAACACAAAACGTGTATTTATCAGGTAAGAAGCATGTTTTTATAGAAGTTTGAACCCCTGCTTATTCAAGAAAAAAAAACTCATTTCGAAAAAAAAACCATAAACGGGCCGGTTATATTAAATTTTCCTTCATTTAGTTGCAAGCGTAGCAGCGCACGCACCGGGTTCAGCTAGTGTTAAAATATTTATAACTACAGTTTTTAATGAAAACTAGTTGAACCCGGTGCGTGCGCTGCTACGCTTGCAACTAAATGAAGGAAAAATTAATATAACTGGCACGTTTAGGGTTTTTTTTTCGAAATGAGTTTTTTTTTCTTGAATAAGCAGGGGTTCAAACTTCTATCAAAACATGCTTCTTACCCGAGAAATACACGTTTTGTGTTTAAGTAACCTGGATAGTTCTCATTTTTGGTAGAAATTTGTGTTTCATTTGTATGGGAGCCTTCCCTTCCAGAGGGGGGTGGTTTCTCAAACCACCATACAATTATTGCCTTCAAAACCCTCCACATGCCAAATTTGGTTCCATTTGCTTGATTAGTTCTCGAACCATCACATTGGGCTCTTCGATTATAATAAAAAAATGAGTTTCATTTGTTTGAAGAATCCCCCCCCCCCCCCCCCCCCCCCCCCCTTCAGAAAGTCTTGAACCACCTGCCAAATTTGATTCGATTTGCTTGATTAGTTCTCGAGTTATGAAGAAATTTGTGTCTCATTTGTATAAGAGCGCCCCTTCCTGAGAGATTAGAGGACTCAAACAATCATAAGAACCTTCACCAGCCCCAAAAACCCCTTCATATAAATGTTTACGTTGGTCGGTTCAGAACTTTAGAACAGAGTCTATAAGGGTCTGACAGACAGACAGACAGACAGACAGACAGAAATTCATTTTTATGTATATAGAAATCTAGCCTCCAAAAACCTCCATATGCTAAAAGTGGTTTCATTTTACACGGAGAAAAAAATAAAGTCATATCAATAATATTCCGGTCCCGATCAAGCATATTTGTGCATTGACTTTTATATAATAATGTTTTGAGATTGTTTCACGCATAATACAATAGATCGAAGAATAATGGAAGCTTCAATTAAACAGAATTGATGATCTAATTAGAGCATGAAATAGGGTTGAATCAACCATATTATGCTAACATCAACAATATTCATTGTTGATGATTTGACAGCTCTTTGATTCTCATGATAAATTCAATAATGTTTATGTTTAATTTGACCTTATTTTGAGGGTTGAACTAATGGTATCGGATGGTTGGTTTAAGCATACACAGAGATTCGTTCAAATGATGTTATGGTTGGTTCCAAAAATCAAAAAAATCGTTAAATTTACGATAAAAGTTCCTATAATGGTGGTATTTTAGTGCAATATGTTCTAATTGGAACATTTTGCACTAAAATACCACCATTATAGGAACGTTTACTCAATTAGCACAAATTCTTTGTATATTACGAAATTAAACAACATATAACAATGTTTGAAAATTGGATATATCATTCTTATCAACATGCGACCCTAAGAGTGGACATCCTCGAATGCACTTGGTTCGGTCTGCTAGTCGCGGTGGAGGAAGAAGCGCTTCGACTTCTTCACGCTCGATCAATTGTAGCGCATCAATGTCGTACCCGTTAGCTGAAATCAAAATTCATTAAAACTACTTTAAAGAATAGTTACAATTTGCTTACATACCTACAAACTCTTCGATGCCCGCCGCGGATAATCCAAACGATTTCAATAATTCTACCACTTCTTCGTCAACATAAAACTCTTCAACCAGGTCGTCGTCCACGTCAACCGAGTGATCTGCCACCGCCATGATATTTTTTTCCTTCGCTTTGTCGTTGAGTGCGGATGGCAGCCACGAGGCTCAGTAGAGCTGCTATATGCCCTATTTAACCTTCCAGTATGAGTGATTCAACGATAAACACGGATTCAAATAATGACATGTATGCTTGATTTAAGCATTTAATGGTTGATGTTCAATAACGTTGATTCAAATGAAATATATGCTTGATGTAAACATCAAATCATTTTCAAACAACCATTTAAATTAACTATGTCAAGAATATCTTCGAAGCTTGGGATAACTATGGCAAAAGTTATATCAATCATGCATCATTTCTGTCCGTGTATCCCCCTCCCCCCACCCCCCCCCCTCCCTCGTCCCTTTTCGTCCCCCTTTTTTACTTTTTCTTTTTTCTTTTTCTGAACAAGCCCACAATCACGGGTTATGTTATAGGTGAATCTTTTAAGTTAAATATGTGACAAAAGTTATAAAAGCTCGTATGTATTTAATCAGAACCCCAAAAGTTACAAAGTTACTTCATGCATTTTATGCTACTTGTTAAACCATCTTGCCCCGCTGTACCCGTATCGATTTGCCCCGTGGGGTGAAAATGTCTGGGGCAAGTTTAAACGCTTCAAATTTTGTTCGGATAAACACCTATGTAGCCGAAATTTTCAATGGCCCTTCACTAACTAACCACAACTTAGTTAAATAGTGGAAAAATGATGAATTTACGTAAGAATGAACATTAACAAAGCTGGTTCAGGTGCTAATAATAATTCTTCATCAAAGGGTGCGGTTAGGTGTGTTTTAGATAGTCAATAATAATCAAAGTGATTACTAACTTCCGCTATTAGATATTCCTGCCATTTCAACTTGTCCCGGTGTACCTTACGCCATTTTCAAAATTATCTCTTAAGTCAAAATTATAATTTCATCCATGAAAAAAATGCCGTCTTTAATACCACAAACGTGTGCCAAGTTTCATCCAAATCGAAGATGATTCAGTAAGTTCTCAAATAGATGTCTAGTTGTCTAGTTCTGGATGTAAGCAATCTCCTCAAGATAGAAAGACATTTTTAAATTATTCGTGAAAAATTGAATACGATAAGTTGCATTATGCCATTAGCTGGAATTGCCAGAATAAGAATGATTGACATGAAAAATCAGCACACATTCCTAGATCTAGGGTGCTATTAATGGAATTAAATTTCACTGGTTGAAGACGATGTCAATAAGGCAAAGACATGTTTATCAGTTGTCCAGTTAAGTATATTTCAAGGTAGACAACTTTCAACTCGTTTACGAGAATTATATCATAAAATCGAGAAAATTATCAGTTTAGCTTACCAAGTAGTCAGACAAAATTAATGTTTGCGTGTGATACAGTTTCCATCCGAAACCACTCCCATTTATCACGTGAAAAATTCGCCAAAATAGACCGACTTACACCCAATCCCAGACTAACGTAATCCCAGCGAAACTAATCACCGTGCACAATGCTAAAGCTCCACATCCGACAATGGTACGAGCTGCGATTAACCTCATTCATTATTCAACCTCAATCGCTTCCTGTCCTGGTGTGGATGGTCAACGATTCACCAATGCCACCGACCACCGACCAAGCACCTCCATGACAAGCACAGAGGGAAAGAGCGTTTTTAAACCACCTTCAACTTGGATAGGTCGCTTCCCATGACCATAGAGCTCAAACGATCAATCTACAATTTAAATGAGATGGCGCCTGATTTCCTTCATTCTTACACTTTCCAATTAGCCCTACTTCTTTCTTTCTTTTTTTTCTGACCGGAAGGGGTTGTCACTGGGTTGAAGGCTTTGGGTGAGGGAAATTAATTTTCTTGCGTGCTTTTCTTTTTGCTTTATGTTAGCTCCCCAGTGGATTCTTTGCCGTAACAGTCAGGATAATCCGCCACCGGAACATTCGTTATCGAGGTGTTTGCCGCAGTTCTCTAATCGGAAACGGATATTAAAGATTTTTTTTGCTTTGCAAAAATAAAATGTAAAAAATACCAAGCAAAACCATTCACAAAATATAATTAACTTCCTGGGAACAACTCCTTAATCAAAGTTCTTATTTAACTTTTCCGACTGAAAACAACTTTTCGTCATCTATGCTTCATTCGTAAGTAGGACACTGCTGCGCTAGCAACATCTAGGAGGCACCCCCTCCGAGAATAGGTTTGATGTATTAAAACATGAATTTTCTATGACATTTTTTTTCAGTGAAAAAAAATCTCATTCATGGGAAATTCGTCGTCCGACTAGTTGAAATCTAGGTCTCACCCACGCTGACCGAATTTGTCACAGTGCAATTATTTCACATGAACCGTCGCACGATGGGAGGGAATGGAGAAAAAAAATCAATACCTTCTATCGAGTGGAAGGTAATATCGTTCCGGTTTATGAAAATGATCATTACCGGCAACGAACTAGGCCGAACCAAGTTCGGTTTCGTGCACGAAATGGACCATCCGCATACACCAGGATATTGGATTTTCCTGGACGCATGCCAAATTTGAAGTCTGTTTGTCTTCCTTTTCCTTGCTGATGCGAAAGTTTGGGGAGCAATGTGTCGTAGAGATGTGTGCATAAATTTTGCACGGAGATATGTAGTTGACTGGGAGCGAGAGCGGTGGCCGGAAAGAGCAGGTCGGAAAACATTAAAAACATCCTGTTGGTTTTGCTACGCTCTTCTTCAAATGGACGTGCATGTAGTGTTGCCAGCTTTCGAGAGTTATTGAGATCCGCAAATCTTGTGCTTATTGTTCTGTGAATCAAGTTGCCAGAGATTGTTTTGTTCGTTACAGTGTTTACACAGTAACAGGAACGCCCACTTTATTTAAAACATTAGAGTTGTGCTATTATCTACGCTAAAGTCATTATCAAAAAACTTCCACAACAACAAAATAACATTTATAATTAAAAAAAAGTTTTTTTGGTAAAAGGGGTTTTCTTTTTTTTCCCCCGTTTTCTCTCAGAAAGAGAAACACTCCTCCCCCACCTTCCCCCCCCCGCAAAAAAAAACACCCGCTTTCTTAAAAAAAAAAAAACCCGCCCCCCCCCCCAAAAAAAACCCACAAAAAAATAAAAAACCCACCAATATTTTTTTTTTTTTTTCCGCCTCCTAAAAACTATTCATTGTTTCAAGGGTAGAATGTAACTCGATTCCTGAAACGATTTATTGTTTCTCCTTTTTAAGGGCATACGCTGAAGCATTCTCGACGGCAGCCATTACTTTAAACTTTAGAATTGATATAACTCAGAATCTGTACTAGATATTGAATATTTCATCACATCAGTTTGTATGCTTACTTGCTGTGAGCAATCTGATGGAGTTCGATTCGATGTTCATTCACTAACAATCGAGATTTATCAATTTGAAATAGCGAGGTAAGTATGCGAGAGAGAGATGAAAGATAGGAAAAAATACATGGAGCAGCAATTCACCTTAATTTTAAAAAAAAAAAAAAAAAAAAAAAAAAAAAAAAAAAAATATAATTTTTCTACTTTTATTTTTTTTTTACTTAACACACACACACCCACACAACAAACACAATATACACACCTTCCGTGTACACAACTCCAACAATAAGAACACCACACCAAAAAAAAACAAAAATGAAGAAAAAAAAAAACAAAACGCCAAAAAAACAAAAAAAAAAAGAAGAGAAATTTTTTTAAAAAATAATAATTTTTTCCCTTTTTTTTCTTCAAACGTATTCCCCAAAAAAACCCACACCCCCCAGGATTCTTTATTTATTCCAAATATCAGATTCATATGTTATCCTAGGTGCTCATGCTAAGTAGGGTAGGGTGGCTCCTTCATTCGGCCTATGTACCAAATATGTCATTAGTTCACCGATAATTAACAAAACTTTGTTGCGATCAGGATGAGCGATTAATTCCAAAGAAATTAAGACATTATTAAACAATAGTGGAATACCTGTAACTAGAAAATGAGAAGAAAGATTAGTAATTTATAGTTGTTCACTTTCACGGAATTTTCGATTCCTAAAAGGTCTAAAAGGACATCATGATTTCACTGGTAAGGCTGAACAAATTATCTCTTCTAATGATCTAAATTTGGCTAAATTGAAGCGATTAATCGATTAGCCTAGATGTACAGATAATAGTCACACGTTATTAACTACCTGTTTACATAGTTAAAATAACAATGATTTTTCAAGGAAACCGTAGACCCTATGATTGGGACATATGTCTTTCTATGTTGCCAACTATGACCTGTTGTATTAATAACGTATTGATAAAATGTTGTTATTGGTAAAATTTTAATGGAAATACATGAGTTTGGGGTTGTTTATTTTTCAAATGGCTCATCTAAACACAAACCATAAGAACAAAATCTGTGCATAGAAAATTGTAATGTTTTCATTATCGAATGGCCGATAAATCATATGTGATAATCACTTAAGTGTTTCAAAGCAGTTTTATTTTAGTTTGTTTTGTCAAATCTTGTGTTGGGTAGAGCAAATACAGCTGGCAAAGCCTTAAATCAGAATATCAGATAAAAGAAACCAAACGAAGACTGCATTTAATATTAAATCTAGCGAATGAGATTAAGTATATACATCAATGAATAGACCCAATTTGGTGCTTATAGACCACCATTACATCCATATCTCGAAAGTTTCTGGCGCTATAAAATGAGTTATATAACTTTTTTGCGAAACATACTACCAAATGTCTTATTAATCTTATCTAAGCAAGTGTATAGGAACTTGAATATTGTTTACAGCTCAATAATGTATGTGTTATAATGAAAAATGTAATCGATCGTTACATGTTAGGCTGAGTCAAGGGACACATACCCTAATTAACATTTCAAACCAAATGTGGTTTGATATATATCTAATTGTGTTAACATTTTTGCCTTGTCAGTTCAGTATGTTAAACAGGGTTTTTATGCCTGCGTGTCAGAATAAGGACTGCATCGTTTATTATGGGTACAGAGAAAAACTGTTTTTTCGAGCTTGTATTTATTTTTCTGAGCGTAAATTACAAAAATTAAGTTAGTTTCTTAGTTGTACAATGATATTTACAGTAAATATATACAGTAATATTTATTTAGTTATTCGTTGACTTACCCAGGTCACGCACTTTCTTCTTAATGTTCCTCATTAAGTTTTTGTCAACTGTTCCATCGATGCTTCTGCTCACATTTACCCAATCCTTTTTGAATTGGTCAAAACCAGCGGCTTCTGTACCTTTTTCCGAAGTTTTGCTTTCATCGAAGCCCAAAACTTTTCAAGTTTAGCTTATTTGCAAACAATTAGGAGTACTCATCGCCTTCTCTACAAACTCGACTCCGTTTTCGCGATACAAGTTCCCTCAAAACAAACCCCCCCCTACTGCCGTTCTACGCGTAATTGTCCCATATTGCTTTTTGAAGATTTTCATTTTTCTTGTTCAAACAGTCTATTTTCACGTATATTTACAGAATACACAAAAAGAAAATATATGTTATTCGAAAACTTCTTTAAAAAATACCAAGTCTGTTTGTCCCATTGTGAAATTCTACGCATAACCGTCCCACTAACGAAATATCCAAAAGCAATGTAGTTTACATCATTTTGACAAGCGTATTGTTCAAAATTACATAAAACTAGATGCTGAGGATTAAAAATCTATGTGGGTGGAGAGCGGGAGAAGGCTGAGCGTCTTCATTTAAAAAGGTAAGAATGAGATTTCTAACACTGGGTTCAGAATCATGGGTCACTTTCATTTTATTTGCACAGTTGATGGATTGACTTACAATGGTTACTAACTGACTAATGTGGGATTCAAAAATACCGAAGTTTTTCAGAAAACAAATCAAAATTTTATTTAATTCCAAATACATAAATTAAAGCGACCTTTTTCGAATGGGGTGTTCCGGATATTTTCAATGTACGGTCGTGGGTGAACCTGGTTCAGTGTGTATTGACTAACTGTTGATTCGGTTCAAATGAAATCAGAGGTCTTCATATCAAGCAGATCTACTTTCTTCGTTGCCTTGGTAACTGCAGACTGGAAATCGTTCATGTCGCATGGCTTTTTCTACTGCTGCATGAAAACTGTCCAGCTACAAAGTAAATTGATCGAGGTGCCCATACTGCAGAAATACTCGGTGGAAGCAACTCAGTACATCGTAACTGCTACGACCACTGATATGTTCCGGCCACAAGCATGCAAGCACAGGAAACGAACGAGTATATTTACCAACGGGTGCGAATGTTTCATTATATGCCAAGACCCTCAGGGAAAACACAACTGTTTTCAATCCATCCAGATAGGTGGTAATTGTATCACCTTGATTAAAAAATGAAACGAATTATAAATTATAATACTAAAATACCAAATATATTACTTTTTGTAGATCTACTGCCAAAACCAGCTGATTGGCACCAGCTGTATCGCCATCTGCGCGATATTCCGCTCGTGCTTGCTTGGAATACTCCAGATGTTCATTTTGCTTAGTACATTGGGTGCATTCCAAATTCCTGCCCTCGTGTCCGGAAATCTTCTGATGCTCTTCCGCAACAATACACAACTCGCATTCTTCATGACCCAATTTAACAAACGAGATTTTCATTTCGTTTATTACGCGGGAATACAGCGGGTAACTCACTTTGACGTCAAGTGTAGCCTGGTAGTTTTTATGCATGGCTCTTTGGGTCAACTCCGATGGCAAATAGCGACGTTTGGTAGCATGTAGCGACGATTGGTTCCTGTAGTACGATACCGTAGGCCCGGAAGTCAAAATGTTTGCCTTAATTGTACCACGGGTGTCACTGCTCCATAAGTATTAGCCATGCTTTGGGTGGCACAAGGAACCCTCTTCATTTCCAGTGGTGCTCCGATAAATTATGTTCCTGGAATTTAAAATTGTTCATAAACTGATGATATTGTTTTTAACATAAAACTCACCCGCAGTGTTTACCAAAGTCAATCGTATTCAAAAAGAAAGCTCGACACACGGCCACTGGAGCGTCGCTGGCAGAAGGCATAGTACATATGTATGACCGGTTCTTTCGCAACTCTTTTAAAGAATCACTGGTTTTGAGTCGGGTTTTCACACTCGCAAAACTCACGTAGTTTTGGATGTAACTGCGCTGACCCTCTGTATTCAGATTCCAGTAGGCCTCGTTAATCTGCTCTGTCATCACGGGACAAAAGCTCTGGAGCTTTTTGCGACAACCACAATTTTTCATAATACGCCGCTTTTCTTTTCTTGGCGGAGTTCTCTTTCTGGGTTTCTTTTTTTGTTTTTTTTTTCTTGGGCGTTCGTAAAAGCTTCCATCAGAATCGTCACTTAATTCTGCAGATTCCACTGGGAAACTTTGTAAATCCGGTTCGGCAGTTATGCTTGATTCCGCACAGAAGCTTCTCACATTCGGCTGTTCGGCACTTACTCTTGAGCTGCTAAATCGCTCTCCCGATCCGCCGATGAGATCGAACCCGGAAAAATCGTCATCACTATCATCACTTCCGTATGCTTGCAACATGACCAACGCATCCATTTCCGATTCCGAGTGAAACTTTAAAACTTCTGACAAACAAATAAAAACTCTCAACGCACGCGCTTGTAAACAAAACAGACCAAAAACGTCATTTGCATAGGTGTGGTTCGATGATCTCAGTGGGACTCATATGCGTAGAATTTTTCAATTTATTCCGTATTTCTCGGTATAACAGTCCCACTGATCATTTTTATTTTAAAGTAACATAAATTGAATCTACAAACGAAAAAAAAATGATAGTACTCATTGGAAGTGTTGGTTTGCAACGTAATTTTGGTCATAAAAGCATTATTTATTACGCCATTTCTTTCCGGAAAGCAAAAACATGTTTCGACTTTAATTGCATTTTGCTCAGTTGGCTATTTTTCAATATGGGACAATTATGCGTAGAACCGCAGTGGTGGTTTTGGGGGGGCGACGTTCCTTAGCCCGCTGAACCCTTCCGATTGATGTTCCATTTTTTTTTTCAACATCCCCAATCCACAACCTCTTTTTTTTAAACTGCTCACCAATCGTTTTGTGCAAATTTGGTTTAGATGGACCAGGCTTATGACCACGACCAGGTAGATCCAGCAACGTAGTATATTATGTGTCCCGGATCGTTTCAGCGTATTTTGAACCGCATGAACGTTAACTCCTTACTGCTTTGCCTATTTCCTCATCGATAAACCAGTTTCCGTAAAGTGTTTGGTCACAATCGTTTTACGGTTTTCTTCTGTCAACACTTTCATTGTTGCACTTGAGTGAAGAGATATAATTTCAGCTACGTAATTCACTAATATATTTAGAACATCAAATAACATTACGCACATTTACTATGCCGAGAACACGCGTAAAATGAACAGCTGTCAAATTAAGCCATAGTCTTTTTTGCAAAGCGGCTTCAAAGTGTACCCATAAAAACCGATACGCTCTTTAACAATTTATTTCTTAAAACTATTTCCTATCTGTAGAGAGAATTTGTAATTTAAATTGAAGATTGCAATGATTTTTGGCTGAAATTATGTTTTTTTTTAATGGACATTGCTTCTATTTAGGGTCTCAATGTTCGAAATTCTATGTAAGTCAATAGTACCAGGTTGGCAGTTTCAAAATCGTTTTTTGAACTTTGTTCTGAGTCCTTTGAAGTGTTTTTTTTTCTTCTAGTAGCACAACAACCAGACCATATTGGCATAGCATGAAGCATGGCCGGTCTAAAAATGTGTTTGAATATTAAAAGTTTGTTCTTAAAACAAAGTTTGGATTTTCTGTTTATATGAGGATATAATCATTTTATATATTTATTATATTTGGCTTGAAAGCCCTCAATGTGATCTCAAAAAATAAATTTTTGATCAAGTATCAATCCAGGACATTTTACTTGAATTTACAACTTCGTTCATAGTGACTGTATGATTATTACTTGGTTTCAAAAATGCGGCTCTTGGCTTGTGTGAAAATATTATAAGTTAAGTTTTGGAAGAATGAGGAGAAATCTTCCATTTTTGAAAATAATCAGTAAAAATATCCAAACTTTTTTGTGAACTCTCTGTAGTGAAAACGTTTTATAATATTGGCATCAATCTTTCATACAACAGACGTGATTCCAGCAATATCTGGTTTAAATTTACATTACAGATCCTATTAATTTATGCCACATCTATCAAAGTTCTATCATGGCAAACACTGTCGAATCAAGCTAGTTGAATGTCCACTGCGAAATCCAAACTGTTCATCAGCAAAAAATTAGTTTGTATGATGGTAAGCATCATTCTATTCAGAATTATTTTTTCAAAAAGCAAGCTGATTGGTCGGCAGCTAAAAGAGAGTATATCATAAATTCCTTCGTCACCTGGTGCTTTCATATTTTGAACATGTTTAGTTATTAATTTTTACTTCATCCTAATTAGTTCCCCACGAAGCATGAAAATATTTTCTTGAGAGAAAATATTCAGATATTCTCTGGAAATCTGTTCCTCAATAGGACTAGTGAGAACCAAGCTTACATTATGAGAGCTCTCAAACTGCTTAGCGAGTATTTGAGCTTCTTCCGCATTTTTGAGCAAAGTTTTATCACCTTCCTTAAGCGCTGGGATAGGCTTCTGAGGTTTTTACAAGATTTTTGAGAATTTCCGGAAAGATTTGGAACTCGGAGCTGGTGGAATTACAAATCAAATCTCGAGATATTTTAAATGTAATTGGAAGATGATCAGAACCAAAGTCAGCATAGATAATCAATTGACTACAAAGTTGACATGAGTCAGTTTAGACCAAATCAGTAGTTAAGGGATTTCTGGCTGAAGAAAGGCAAGTTGGGCTGTTTGGTTATTGAATAGTGTAATAGCCATTAGCATTATTCCATGAGCGAAGTTTTGCGTTGAAATCACTAAGAACGATGAATTTAGACATGTGGCGGGTAAGTTTCTGAAGGTCACCTTTGAGCAAGCTCTTTTGCTGGCTAGTGCATTGAGAAGGCAAATAGGCAGCTAGAAAAGTAAATTGGCCAAATTTTGCTACAACTGAAAACCCCAAAGTTTCAAAAACATAGGTTTCAAATGAAGAAAGAATGTGATGTTTGATACGTCTAAGCACATAATTTGGATCTCTTTTAACCCTATGGGCAGGTTTGAGATAAGTCTCAGTTATAACAGCATTATGGACGTTATGAACTCTTAAAAAATTAAATAGGCACCGTTTTTTTTCAGACAACCTTGAAGAGACGTTCAGCTTTGATTTCATATGTGAATATAATGATGGTTCTTCTGAGTTCGATTCTCTCGAAGACGTTTGAATCCGTCCAAAGTTTATACAAGCAATCGGCATTCACCTCCTGGAATTTTGAAGGAAAAATTTCACACCTTCAACAAATGTTATGATTTCCTTGCGAAAAGCATGGAAATTCCAAATCGTCACCACAGTAGGGGGAGCTGTTTCCTTTCTCAATCGAGCATTTTTATTTAAATTTTTGGGTAGATGATGGATCACTCTCATCATCTGTGAGCATATCAAATTGAATACTTACATTAATTGCATTTGATGGCGAATCAACATATTGCTCTTTACATTTTCGTTTATTTGTCATAGTGGCAGAAGATATTACTTCAAATCGTCATCCAAACAGATTACTATAAGAATCCGAAGGACCGAAGAGGAATTTTCCAGTGCGATATCCAAGACGGGTTACCGATGGGCCAAAACAAGGATCGAATAGGAATAGGAATTGTAGGTAGTATTTAGCACTGAATGCTGTTAAAAAGCGTTAAGTAGCAACAGCATTTCCTTCAGCAAAATAGAACCGCACGGCCTGAGACTGTTGCTTTTCTCAACATGTTTCCATCGGCGCTGTTGATCTGCGTGTTTTGTTTTTAAATAATCTAAAGGATTATGAAATCCCTTCATTTCAGTTTTCAATATGTACTCAGCCAATAGCGCCAGGAAGGCATTGTTGTGATCGGACTCAAAGGGTTATATGAGAAGATGTAAAAATGTTTGTCATGTACTTTTTGTCTATCTTATTCCAATGTTCGTTGATCTGTAACTTGTTGTTTGGTTGTTTCAGAGTCACGAAGTTCTTTCAGTGTTATAAAATATTTCATCAATCTATTGTTCTTTCGTATTGTACTTTTGTCTTGTTGTACAGGGTGAGTGAGAATTCCTGTCAGTGAAATATATGCTTATAAAAATGAGAAGCTTACATGAATTTGAGTTTTAGAAAGTTCGTCGAGATATTGTGCACAAATGGTGTACAGAACCCGGAATGTCACTGAAGAAGTTGGCAATAATGGAAGGAGCAAGTGGGAAAGCCGTTTGAACAGCGATCAGAAAGTTCCGTGAGGATAACACGTTTGAGGATAAACCGAAATCGGGTCTTAAAAAGGGTCCTGCTAACGCTCATTTGGATAAACGTATAATGAAGGCATTCGAGCACAAGAAGTAGGTTTCAGAGCGGGATGGGGCCAAAAAAGTTGGCACTTCGAAATCCAATGTACATCGTGCCAAGGAACGCTTGAATCTTCGAACTTATAAGAAGCAGATGCAGCCAAAACGGAAACCGATACAAGAGGCATCGATCAGTCTCAATGTCTCAGTCAAAAATTGTACGATACGCTTCCCGGGGAAAACCAACACTAAAACAATGGAAGACGAGACCACCGAGAAACACACCCCCAAATCCTTGCCGGGTCACAATATTATACGGTGCGTGAAAGGAAAGTATTGAACCAGTCAGGTAAACCAATTCAAGTCGCAAAGCTTTTTAAGAAAGCTATGGTCTGGCAAGCTATTTGTGGCGGCAGGGTAATAAAACATCAATAAAAATGGAAAAAATAGCAATAAAAATGTGTGAAATCGCCACTAAATTATTAAACACTGTGCCAACGAAAAAATAACAATTCGCACTAGAAAAACTTAAAATAGCAATAAAAAATTGATAATTCACTTTCAATAATTCAAAAATGACCGGTAAAACTTTCAAAAAAAGCAATGGCAATTAGTATAAACGCAATAATAAGCTGATAGTTTTCCGTCATAATAATAAGTTCTAGCACTATACATGTGACAAAAATCTTCAAATCTTTCAAATCTTCCAATTGAAACCAAACAAATCGCAATAAAAAATCAAAAAATTAAAAACAAAAAATTAAAATAATTTGTTTGATTTTAATTGGAAAGATTTGAAAAAATTAAAGACTTTTGTCACATGTATAGTGCTAGAACTTATTATTATGACGGAAAACTATCAGCTTATTATTGCGTTTATACTAATTGCCATTGCTTTTTTTGAAAGTTTTACCGGCCACTTTTGAATTATTGAAAGTGAATTATCAATTTTTTATTGCTATTTTAAGTTTTTCTAGTGCGAATTGTTATTTTTTCGTTGGCACAGTGTTTAATAATGTAGTGGCAATTTTGTGAATTTCCATTGCTAAATGTTCATTAACTAGTGCCAGTATATATTTTAGTCTTTTTGTGGCTGTGGTAAGTTTTCGCACCCCTCCGCCACAACTCCTCCGACCAACAGGGAAAAAAACACCAAAAAGGGCTTACAAAAACAACGTCTTCCAATGATTCGAAGCCGCAAGCAACCTGCGGCTTCCCATTCTGCGAAATCAACGGTACAACCAAGAATGTTTCATTCGTTCCAAAGGCCATGACTGCTCCTTTTTGCCCGCAAATTCGACCAATTGAAGATTTTTTAGCATTGACGAAGGCACATCGAGAAACATCTCTCGGCAGCAGATACCATTCAACAGTTTGAAAAAGGTTGGAAGAAAGTTTAAAAACTTGTCACTAAGAAGTCTGTGCTGAATCTTTATGAAGAACTTTCGCAAGAAGATGCGCCAGCTTGCATATAATCGCTAAATTGCAAATATTGTGAAAACTAACCTGATGTGCTATTCTACTCTACTACACTTGCGTAGTATTTTTACTGAAAACTGAGTGCGTCCATACTCTCTGGGGCAGTCCTTAAGAGGCATTTTTGGTGGCACATTCTACAAAAAAAAACAAAGTAGACTGTGCGCTTGAATTGACGTGTCATTCGATTTCTCTGTCGTGTGTTTTTTCTTTGGAACAAATGGAAGTAACTTTAAAACGAAATACTTTTGTAACTGTTGGCAGGAAGGAAGGTCGGAACGTGGGTGTTAGAAATCACATTGGGTAAGGCCTTTCCATTATAGGTTTTTGCATTTAAAGAAAGCGAGGGATGTTTCGCAAAGTTTCGTCCAGAGGGCCAAGAAACCATCCGGATTGAATATGTACAAGGTGTAGAACTTCCCAAACCAGAACGAACGCCAGCAGAGTGTTGGCAAAACACGTGCCCGGAAACTCTACACAAAGTTGCTGACGAAATACCGGGCTGCGTAATTGACAACGTGACCTATATCAAAGCGGATTTTAAGCCAGTTGCCGGGACAGTCATATTTCACGGGTAAGGACAAGTTTGCTATGGATGATCGTTTCAAACGGAAGAAGCTGTAGAAATTCGCTTTGAAGAACCTGATTTGGTAGGCCAAAGGCACTTGTGGCAAACGGGGTGAACCATTCGTGACTAAAGGCACCATACGCGGTGAGATTTACACAAAAACGACTTTTGCACTACAACGGCAACAAAAACCGTTGTCTTGGCCCAATTAAAATTAATGTAACTACTCCAAAACCGCGCAGGAGTGGTATGCGGTTAATTCGTTGGGTTTTGTACTGAAAACCCTGAACCCAGCAAACTTTCCCAAACTCCGTCCGATCCCAACCTATTGGGTCATGATGAAGCGCGAACTTCGGAAGACCAAAGGAGAGACGAAGAATGAAAAGGAAATGATGAGGAAGTGAAAAAAACGCTGAGAAATACGTACCGGAAACGGCTGTGCAGGTTCTGACGGAGGACGTCAATCGCGAATGTCGAACAATTTACTCAAACTCATCATAATTTAACCGACGTACGTATTCTGAAGTAAATACATGTACTGAACAACTGTAAAAAATCACCAATCAATCTAAAGTGTCGCAATGATTAAGTCAAGTCGGGATCTCAAAGTCCGGAATTACTAATACCTCAAGGCTGCATTGATCGAGTAAAGATGAGAGCTTTGTATGGTTCCAGTGGTCCGTTTTAAAATGCCTGTTCACCACGTCCGTTCCGAAGTCACTTTGACTTAACGGGTGTTCAATAAAAAATGAGAATGATTTCAATACCATTCTGTAATTTAATTATTATTTATTTTTTATTTTAATAGCCATACATTGTAATTACGATATGACTTCATCTACAACATTTCGCCAATATACTCGGTCTATGGCTGCCTCTCTCCAACCTCGTTGACGACCCACACTCGCCAGATCCTGTTGCACCTGGTCCGCCCATCGTGCTCGCTGTGCCCCACGCCTTCTTGTACCGGCCGAATTTGAGGCGAACACCATGTTTGCAGGGTTGTTGTCCGGCATTCTCGCAACATGCCCTGCCCACCGTATCCTTCCAGCCTTCGCGACCTTCTGAATGCTGGGTTCGCCGTAGAGTCTGTAATTTAATTAAAGAGCGTAAATATTTTTCTCTGCAAGAGAAATGCTCTCTGGACTCCCTAGAAAAGGGTGGCATGCTTCTTTTTGCTGTCAGTTCAATCGAAGATGGCGTCGAAACAGCAAGCACTAAGCGAGCGTGTTGTACGGTTTAACGAAACGCATGGTCATCGTGGAAAAAAGTTTACGGTAGACCACTTTCGAGACAAAAACGTGCCTGTGAGTACAGTTTACCGGATTCTGGCATCCCTGAGCGTGAAGCGGAAGGCCGGTAGCGGCCATCCGGCGAAGATAATGACGAAGAAAAAGAAGGAAGCGTAGAAAAAGCTGTTGGACAACAAGGACGGAACGAGTGTGCGTGACGCCGGCCGAAAATATCACTGCTCCCATACCTTGATTCACCGAACCCTCAAGATGGAGAACATCATCTGTCGGAAGATAGCGATCGTGAAATCGCAGTGCCGGTGGATGACGAAGAACTACCGCGGGACGTCGTTCGTGCTGGACGACGAAAGTTACTTTCCGCTCTCGAAGACCCACATTTTAGGAAATTACAGCTACTATTCCAGCGACAAGTCGGCCACACCCCCCGAAGTAAAATATAAGTTTAAGCATAAATTTGAAAAAAAAAAAGTTATATCGGACAGAGGGATTTCAAAGCCGTGGTTCAAGCCGAGCGGTCTGGCCATCAATCAACAAGTGTACCAGGAGGAGTGTCTTGAGAAAATTCTTCTGCCGTTCTTAAAGAAGCATCATGCGGATGGGAAGTACGTCTTCTGGCCGGACAAGGCGTCTTCCCATTACGCCAAGAAGACGCTGGAGCATCTTCAGCAGAAAAAGATACCGTACGTGCCGAAAGAAAGGAACCCGACCAACTTGCCCCAGTGCCGTCCCATTGAGGATTTTGTCGGCTCCCTCAGTGCCCTAGTGTACAAAAATAATTGGAGGGCCAAGGATACGAGGCAGTTGACCACGAGGATCCGAAATGTTAGCACTTCCACCCTTCCATTGAAATAATACATTTTCAAAATTTCTAATTTTTAAATCACGGCTAAGCAATATGCTGTCTCTTGAATTGTATTTTATCAATTGGCATTATACCTTATCTTCTTATTTTCTTAAAAGGTGATGAAAATGTTCACGTATAACTTCTCCGAAGTAATGTTTTTTTTTTTCACAATTTGGATGTACCTGCTCTGAAATTTCCACAGAAGATCGATTCTTCCAAATCGTATCAAAAATCAAGTCGTCTGGTTTAAATATGGTTGAGTAACAACGGCGATTGACAGAAATCGGTCCACTGCCGAAGTCGTGCTCCACCCTAGTTAAAGCACACGAAAGAGTCAAACTACCGTCCATTGTTCGTAGCAAACTACCAGGAAAACAAACACTTTGGGGAGTACTTCCACGAAGCCAGTGATTAAATGTTGCAAATTATTCTAATTTCCGCTAATTGCTGAACTCAATTCAATATAACGAACATGATCGCCCGAAAACAGGATAAAAACCATCCACTTCAAACACTGCCTTTCTTGTGCTCTGACTGTGAGTGCAATTTGAAACGATTACACCGTAGATGGCTCACGAGCTCGTGCTCTAGTAGGCAATGTGTCCCATCGATGTCTAGTAGATAAGGATGGGTGAGTGAAGAAACATAACTGACTTTTCACGGTTGCTGAGGCAACCAGCAACGTTACGCGGAGGTGTCGAGTGTCACGCCATGCTCTTTTATGCTCCATCGAGCACTTCGCCATCAGAAGAGTGGATGATAGGTAGACGCTAGCAGGTCATGACTTCTCCATGTACATTCTGCTACAGGTCTACTCGGATAGACTGAACCTATGTTCATTGTCAATGAAACAACAGAGCCACGTTTTGTTTGAACAGTATTGTTTCATCTTCCTTGTGTTCTACGGGCAATGGTACCACCACATCCTTATATCCAAGTGGGTTGCTTTTAACAGTCTTTGCTCTGCCATCCAACGTTTTATCTTCTTCCACGAGAGCCATCATAACCTAACAAAGGGGTGGAGGTAGAAGCATCTCAAAGGGTCACACAGGATGGCAGCGCCACAAAAACGTTTACTTGTTCGGCAACTTTCAGCTTAAAGCCCATTCAAACGTGAAGGCCTCCGGTGAGGGAAATGAACGAAGAGAGACGGATTTTCCACGCTTCTTTCATTCGAATGTAGTACACTTGTGACTCTTCGTGTTGTCCGCTTGGGGTTTCCTTCAAACGGCTCGACGAGCACACCTTCCGGCGGCAGTTGAAACATTTTTTTTTCCTCTCGAGTTTTGAAAGGTATTGAAGGCTTTGTAATCATATTTTCTTTTCTTCTGTTGTCGTTGGTCATTGTGGTGGCAATGTAAGTGAATTTCAAGATAAGCAAGAGAAGAATCACGTTTACCAGAAGTGAACCCTTGTCACTGGAAATTCCTTGGGAAAATTGTTGACTGCACTGTCGTCGACAACAAATGGGCACTAACATGGGTTTCAGATCAGAGCTGTTTACTGAAGTTTCCTGGAATTGAGGAAAAGTTTTTAAATCGTCGTTAGGGATTCACTTCATGTATTACGGTAGCCGAGCATAGGAAATGGTTTTCTTCGATTAAATGACTTTTCTACCTCCATGGGATGTAATTATGATGTTTACCTTTGCGTGCGCTATGGAGATTGCCTTCTGCTCTTGCTTGCTCGCTCATGAATTTATAATTGGAAACGAAATTGAGGTTTGATTAAGTATCCCACTGTAGCGCGTCACGCAGTAGGGTTGGTTTGAGGAAGGTTGTTTTGATTTTTTGTTATGTTAGTGCATGAAGAAACTGTGTTCGGTTAGATGACTCCCAAACGAACGGAACATTTTTCAGTCATGGGGAAAATAGGTCCCATGCCACAGAGTAAAGCCTGTGGAAGGATACTGCTATTCCGTTTTGGACGTCTGAGTAAAGCTTTTTTGAATCTTGAACATAATTAGTCCCTATTTTCAATAGAATTTGCGGATAACACAGTTTGTAGAAAAGTCGTTTTACTTTCCGAATTTATTCCACGTGCCTTGACCTCACGTTTGACATGATTTTCCAGCCTGAACTTATCATCAATGACGATTCGTTGTTGCTTTTTGGAATGCAAATAGCAGCTCTTGACTTCTCCATCATTACCAACTTCACTGCTGTATTAGAACATTATTTTTCCCTTGATGACCCTTGATAACCTTCCGAATATTATCGATATATTGACGAGGGTTGCAATTTTTCAATGTATACTGGGATACATTAATCGACACCGACAGAAAATCTCCAGGTTGTTTCGCGTTTTTAACGGCGGTTTCAAAATCATCCATGGTTATTACAGGCTCTCTGCGTCTCTTGCGAGCTTCTACTGTAGCATGAAAACTATCAGCAGCCATGAAGGTGTGACCGGACTCAAAGTTCTTTAAAAGTATCTCGAGTGCCTGAATATCGTTTGAATTTATCTGCAAGATTAAGTACAAGAAGAGATTCCAATTTTTGTTTTGTGCTGAGCAGTTATCCAACCAGAGCACAATCTTGGCGTTATTGTTGAAGCGATGAATTACTCGTGCAAAGCAGCTGAGTATATAATTTGCTGATCTGCCTGCAGAGGTTTCGTTGAATACTAGCAACCTCTGGGGAAAAAAACGACGGTTTTAAGCCCATAAAGCCGCGGGATTTGAACAACCTAAATAAAATGGTAATAGTCAACAAATGCCTTTCTGAAGTGTTCTTGGATTATACCTTTTGTAGATCAACCGCTAGCACAACGCAGTTTGAGCTTATTCCCCATCATCGCGATACATACTCCTCGAACGATTTCCAACTGTACAATGTGCATCCAAATCCTCGCATATTTGGCAGACAGCTTCACCAGGAAGCGGGTCAACATTGTGATGGAAATCTTCCTTATGCTGTTCCATCTTCCAATCACGCACTTTTCACAATGCTCGTGGCGCAGTTTAACCAGAGATTTCATCACCCGACCGTAGAACTGGTAACTGACCTGCAACTTAGGCTCGTGTGATTCCTGATATTGGTCGTACATGATTTTTCCGACATGTCTGATGGCAAATACAACCGGTTAGGGGCGTGCTCTCTTCTGTAATGGGACACGGTGGGATTGAAGCTCATAGTGTGAGTTTTCACGGATTCGTATTTCGTGGTACTGCGAACGTATTTGCCTCGTTCGATGTTCTGGGCATATCGTCTTTTTAATCGACAACACAGCGGTATAACACGTTTCTGTAAATTTATTTAAATTCAAATATTTGAATAAAGGAACACTACTTACTTATCAAGGTTGATTGAAAACATAACCGCACGTTTCGTTGAAACGGATAGTGTGAAGGAAAAACTTACGGCAAGCGCTGTTGTCGTTCCAGTATTTGCTGTTTTCATGGAACTGTTCAACCTTTGAGAATGCCTTTGAGCATTCCTTGTGGCATCCACAGCTCTCAAGCTTTACACCATGCGCTAATCGTCGTTTCTTCGCCCTCAGCAAACGTTGTTGTTCTTTCTTCGAACGCTTGCGATTTCTGGTGGCAGGATTGACTGGGTTGTCAAAAAAGCTGACATCGGAGTCAACATCATCGTCTACAGGAATTCGGACCAGTATCCTTGTGCAGATACTCTGGCTCCGGTGGAAAACTGTTGCTCACCTCATGCTTGTCGAATCCGAAAAAATCTTCCTCGCCGGTTTGACCGGCCTCCAGGAAAACGGTGCTGCTATCTTGCTCGGAAACTCGTCCTCGTAACTTCCATCGGTTTTATAAGTGAATGCAATCAACTGTACTGCAAAGGACATCGTGACAATTATTCTGGAAACAGCATGACACGCATCCGATAACTCCAGGCAAAACGATCCAGTAACAACTTGATGCGATATGTAAACAAACTTTATCGCAGAGAAAAAATAGGAGCTGGCAATCGCATCAAAGTAGGCAGTGAGATTGGTATGCGGTTATTTACCAAAAGTGGCATGAAAGTAACGGCATCAATGTATCGTTGCATAAAACTTGCAAATTTAACAACAGTGATTTCTAATGAATACACAACACACAGTATTTGTTGTTCTAAAAGGCTAAATTGAGTCGTATACCCCCCTCGGGTCCTCCTTTAGCTCAGTCGATAAAGGCACGGCTACAAAGCAACACCATGCTGGAGGTGGCTGGGTTCGATTCCCGATATGGTCTAGGAATTTTCGTAAAGGAAAATTTCTCGACTCCCTGGTAATAGCGTATGATTGTACTTGCCACACAATCATGCTAATGCAAAAATGGTACTTGGCATCGAAAGCTCTTAATTAATAACTGTGGAAGAGCATTTAGAACACTAAGTTGAGATCAAGCAATAAGCTAATTGCGAAAGCAATAAGCTTGAAACGCTAAGAAAGAAGACTCCCCTCTTTTAAGATTAGTGGAATAGAGGGAAAAGCGTATACAAAAATGAAATCGTCGTTTGCTCGAATCACTGTTTTTACAAATGTTACTTTTATACGGTTCACGGCAGTATAGGAGGTGCATGTATTTCGAATTTTGGAAGGTGAATAAGGGTTTTCTAATTTATTTCTAATTTAAGGAGAACCTCGGATGAACATCCCAACTAACATGAATAAACTCGGTACCTCTTGAAGCAAATGTAAATGTAAATGTAAATTTTGAAGGGTTTCCTATTGAAAATCGAACCAAATAAGGGGCTATTCATAAACCACGTAGACTTTTTTGGGGGGAGGGGGGGGGGGGGTTTGACCAAAGTCTACGCTCCATACAAAATTTCAAAAAATTGTATGGAGAAAAGTCTACGAGGGGGGAGGGGGGTCTGAGATTTTCAAAAATGAGTCTAAGTGGTTTATGAACCGGCCCTAATGAAAGATAGCACGGTTCCACAAAAACTCCCACCTTATCAACCGTGAGAGGGCTTATCTCATGCTATAAACATGCATGTGAGACCAAGAATTTGACTGCCACGTCGTAGAACGTTTATATGAAGGCACTAACATCAGGTGTGATACTGGCGGGTTATGCCGTAATTCACCCTTAGACTTATGTTGTTGTTCATCCATTTGTTTTCTGGAATGAATAACCAAACTACCTCCTGGTTTGCTCATGGTAAGTGAAAGTAATTGCAATATTTTCGAAAAGGGTGTTTTAATCACAGTGGTTCCATTCCATTTCCGGTTCAGTTCCATATCGGTTACGTTTCGATTCCGTTTCGGCTCATTTCGGTGCTATTTCATTCCATTACGATTCCATTTCGATTATGTTTCGGTTCCGTTTTGAATCTGTTTTGAATCCATTACAATTCCGTTTCGATTCCGTTTCTACTATGTACACCTGAGTCACCGTGAGGCAACGAGTGTTCATTCCGGGTTTCAAGAGTTGAATGCAGCCCAAGTCAAACTCTACAAATCAGGAAGTATCATGGAAACTGTAAGCCGTATGTAATGAGAAAGTAGATGGTATGTATGTTTAAATGGAACTGTGCAGCCTTGATAATCAGAAAACTAATGTGAATTCCATTTGTATTAAACTGGGTAGCATGGGGCTGTACTAGGTGGGGTGAAAAGTAACCTCCTTGGGAATGAAAAAAAAATGTTTTAAATGTTTAATATTATATTCAATGTACTCCCCCTTAAGTTCGATACACTTATTCCAACGATTTTCCAACATTTCGATCCCGCCCGAAAAGTAATTTTCCGGAAGGTTTGCAAAATACTCCTCTGCGGCGTCGATGATTTCCTCGAGTAAACTGATTTTTTTATTGATGAGCCATCTTTTGAGGTTTAGGAACAGATAATATTACGAGGGAACTGGAGCCGTAAGTCCTTGATTTAAGCCGTGTTTGTGATGCTCTTGTGCGCCGGCGCATTGTCTTACAAAAACACAATTGTTTTTCTCTTTAAGTGAGGCCGTTTTTCAGCGATTTCGGCCTCCAATCGCTCCAATAATGCACAGTAATACTCGCTGTTGATGGTTCTTCTCGAGGTAGTCCCCGAAAAGTATCCCTGATAAAAAATTACCTTAAACGAACGATATCACAAATCGTCCAACCATTTCTTTAATGGTTTGAATGATACCCCAAATAGGTCGTTAAGAAAAATAACCATACGAAATTTATTCCATGGCAATCCCAGAAAACCGACGCCAAAATCTTTCCGACCCATTGAGCCTCCCTAGGCCGCTTCGGAGCACTCGTGCCGACTTCAGACCATTGCCGGGCACTCATTCTGTTCGCTGGTGAGTAATAGTGGATCCAGGTTTCATCATCATTTACCAATCGACGCCAAAAGTCCTTCCGATTCCGCATCAGCAATTCTAAACACTGTTTCGAAGTGCTCTCGCGTTCGTGTTTTTGGTCAGGAGTGAGCATGCACAGAATCTCGCCCAAAATATGGCGTGTGCGCTCAGTACCAATCTTTGTGGCATCTGCTAGCTCACGCACCTTCACTTCCCGGTCAGCCAATACCATTTCATGAACTTTTTTGACATTGTCCTCTGTAACCGCATCGGAAGGTCTGCCGCTGCGGATTTGATCGGTTGTGCAGTTGCGGCCACCACGAAACTCACGAAACCAATATTTAACGGTGTAATCTGACGGAGCATTTGCCCTATAATACTTATCCAACGTTTCTTTTGTTTCCTTCGCCGTTTTGACTCTCAAAAAAAAAAAGTTTTATGAGAAGACGAAAATCGTTTTTATCCATATTCAACATGATGCCAAACACGTCAACAAAACCAGCTGTCAAAACAAAACTAAGGGCAGTATCGCACTGAAATCTAGCGTGTATGCCTAAATATGAACGAACTACAAGGCACTATAACCTTTTTTGCAGTAGCATCGCATTTTGGCGGTCAAGGAGGTTACTTTTCACCCCAGCTAGTAATGAACGGTATCATGTACAGTTCAACTGACAGTTTTATGATGGGCCTGGCTGACTGACCCTTATAAAACACTTTAAAATGGAAGCTCATTACATACTAATTCAAACTTTTAGGAGTATCATTAGGAGATACTGCAGTGCTGTAAACTTAGATCAACTTAGACGGCACTTTGCCCCGGATTATCATCTCCAGGAAACATTAGAAATCATTAAACAAAGCTCGTGACATCTAGGATAGGGTATTAATTTGAGCTTCCATTTTACGACTGCAAAACAAAGCATTGTCGCGGGGAAATTGAGACTGAAATATTGAAAAATACTACGGTCCAATACTAAATACTTCTAAATACTACTAACAAGTAAAGAAAGGTAGCACGGTTCCACAAAAACTCATCATATACTAGCGTGGAGATAGGATTTAGTCCTACGAGAACCTGTTCTGGAATTAACTGGGATTCACTCGATCAAATTTAGTATACTTCATGTTGTCAAACTGGAAAAACTGCTATCATTTTTCCCGTGCTTGGAACGGGGCTAAATCCATTTTCCACCCTTTATACTGACAGTTGCAAGGGATACGTTCATTCCCCCAACCGAAACATCAACAAGTAGTAGCTCGAAGTATCTACATCGGTGAAATTCAACGCTTAATACTGCCCAAACATCAGACGGCTTTTCCGCTTACCAAGTCCCATTTGTTTCTGTTGGTTTAATATGTATACAATATACTAATAAAAAATAACGTTCGCCTGCCATCATCGCTGCTGTTCGTTGCTGTTCGATCCAATATATCTATCGCAAGAAAGTGTCAATATCAATGAAGCCTTTTCCGGCTTCTAACTGGAGCGTGGCAATCTTGGGCTTCTGCACTGTATGGGTGGCTGATGTGACACAAGCGAGAAAGGGGAGGAAGGCTAAGGCAATTTAGCTTTCCGTTTCGTGGAAAATGAAACACGGTCTGATGTTTGCGTATCCATCAAACCTACAAACAACGTAACGCTGTGTGCACAATGATGAAAATTGTGTATCACTCTTGATATAACTTCAAATTTTGATGAAAATTTAATCTAAAATAAAAATCAAATTTCCTCAGGATCGAACCCAAACCAATCAAATTAAACAGAAAACCCCAGAGTACAAAAGTTGATTGCATATTCGCTCAAACTGTCACATAGAACAAACTACTGTTGACTAATGAATAGAAATTAGATTACCATCAATGGACCGTGCCCACATGGGATGGAACATCCGCCAAGCAATGTCTGCTACCTCCCATGACAGGACCTGCACAACTTCCTTTCACCCTCACAACACAGCAACACTTTGTTCGTTTGAGAATAACCAATTTAATTCCATCCAACCACGTTCGCGTAGTCGAATGATGTCCCAGGATGCAAGCATGCATGGCATTGCATGTGCCATCCGCTTGGCAAAAAAAAAACAAGTGGAGTAATCTTCCTTTATTCGTATCTTTCACCTTGCAGTACGGAAGCGGCACTAATGGCTCCCGACATCAGCTCCAGTTCCACGCAGTACACCATCCTCCACCGGCGATGGTCCACCATCCACCGGAGTACCGGAAGCATCAGCAGCAGCATGTGCAAGAGCAGCAGATTAAAGCCGTTAAGAATAGCACTAGTAACCAGTATCTGATAGACATGGACTACATGAAGCACCGAATGGACGATCGCGTGACACGTCTGAACGACAAGTGCACCGAGTATAGATTAAATGAACCGAGTGAGTGGGAGCTTTTATTGTTTTGCACGTCCCGTCGGAATTTTACGTCCTCTGTTTGTTATTTCTTTTTCAGAACAAAACTACAAACCGAAAGCGTGGGAATATCTCATCAATCGCGAATACCACCTGGTGTGGTGCAACGTGTTCAAGGCGGCGTCCACCTCTTGGATGTACAACTTCAACCTACTGGCCGGCTACTCGCCCGAGTTCCTCAAAAAGACCAAAGATGTGCCACTGCAGCTAGCACGCCAAAAATATCCCCGACCGTCGGTGGATGCGGTGAGTTCATTGTGTTTTTGAGAGCTTTGTGTTTTCGAATCATGGCTGGAAGGTCAAACTTTTTCTCTTCTGTGGTGATATTCGACCAAGCAGTATTTAATCCTTTCCTTCCCTGTTAATGGATATTCCTAAAAGAAGGTAGATTAGAATTTTGAATTTGGAACAAATGGGGAATCCTAAAGAAGGGAAGTAACTTCTGTATGTCTCGATATTGAAGGGATTAATTAGCCTACTAGTACGGTTCTAGAAGCACTTTCAGTTGGAAAAGTGTTTTTGTTTATCCGTATCCAAAGCAAAACTCAATCTCTTACTTCAAATGGCGTCAACACCAGTGAACTAGATTATTTATTTAACATATCGAGAGTAAATTCTTGACAACTTTTTCAGGACGACGTATCTGGTTTTGCTACACGTAACGACGTAACAAAGAGGGAAAGAAAGATGCAAATTCGTTAAATTCCTGAAACCCTTTGCATTTTCACGCAAACTAGGACCACCATATACAAGTCATAGCATTTTCCTAAAATGACGAGGCTGAGAGTTTTGAGAAATTCACGTTTGTTTACAAAATCAGATACGTCGTTTTGAATATGTTTTCGAGAACATTCTAAAAGGGGACTATCGAAGTTTAGAGAAATCAAGACAAGGAGGATGCCAAGATATACAGTCAGTCTCGAAATTGAGCGTACATGTGTGATTCATCGAGAAATCTCCAAGTTTTTCAGAGTTATAAGTGAATAAAAGAAAACAACTTGTACACATGGTACAGACAATCTTTTTCACTTGTATTTAATGCTTGCAAGAAACAAAAACAACAACAAATTCATTTGTAATTGGCTGAACAAAGTAAAAATCGCTCATTCGGATGTTACAAAATTGAGCGAACAGTACATGATTATCATAGAAAATGAGTTTAAACAATGTCGGAAATCGTTGAAATTCGTATTAGTATTTCGTATGACCACCTTTGGCATCCAGAATTGGCTTCAAGCGTCGCTGCATCGATTCTACCAGCTTCCTGGTTACCGTTGCTGGAATACTATTCCAAATATCCTGAATCGCCAGTTTGAGCTCCTGTTTCTTTCTTGCTTTTGATTTATTCGTATCATTCAATCGTCCCACCACAAGTGCTCAATGGGGTTCAAAATCGGTGACTGCGGAGGGGTTCTCAGTTGCTTAGCAACAGTGTAAAGCAACCACTCTCGTACAACGTTCGACGTGTGTTTTGGATCATTGTCCTGCTGAAAGTAATAATCACGCGGTGATTCAAATTTTTGCACGGAAGGTTGCACATTACGCTTCAGTGTGATCAAATAGCCCATTTTGTCCATCGTGGTGTCGATAAACTTCATACAACCCACACCAATGGCCGCCATTGAACCCCACAGCATGACGCTGCCTCCTTCCTGTTTGACAGTAGGGCTTAAATACTTAACCTCCAACGACGAATTCGGTTGGTCTCAAAACCATCTGTCTTCCATCGGATCCAAATAGATTAATTTTCGTCTCGTCGGTAAAAACCACCTTGTACCAAAACTCCAAAGGCTTGTCAATATGCTCCTTTGCAAAATCCAGTCGCTTCTTAATACAGGCTTTTGAAAGAAAACAGGCTCCTTCCGAGCAACCCTTCCCCTCAGATTGTGTCTGTGAGCCACACGCCGGATGGTTTGAACACTGACGGATCTCCCGATGTTGTCAGCGACCACGTTGGCCAATTACGGAATACTTGTCTTAGGTTCTTTTCTTATTGTTCGCACGATTCCTCGTTCGTCAGCAGCGGTCAAGATCCGTTCACGGCCTCTGACTGTGCGGTTCTTCAAAGTTCCCTCGAATTTCTACTTGTTCACGATTTTCTACACTGTGGAATGTGTTCTTCCAATGGCAGCCGCTAATTCCCGCAACGATTTATCCACGAAGGCACACACTGATCACTTGAGAGCGCGTGGCAATATCGGTTTTTTTTTCCTGGTGGTCGCCATTTTGATCCAAACACAATAAACTTCCAGACGAAAATAACTAAGATCGCTGCCAATACAGCTGAGAATTGTTGACGGTACTGCTAGAAAAGTTAACTTCATTGGATTGAAAATAATAAAGGTGTACGCTCAATTTTGTAACATCAAAAATGCTTCATTTCTGGAATTTTATTCGATTAAAATTTTGTAGAAATCCTTTTCAATAATTGAAGTCCATGCTTCGCAAGTTGATCAATCATAGAATTGAACTACAAAAGAAATATTATTTTTGTAAAGTATTATCCCCCCAAAATAATCTAAAAGTTCTTCACGTCATTAGTGTACGCTCAATTTTGAGACTGACTGTAAGGAAAAGGATTATCTGATAATTTGAAAAGACTGAGATACATATTGCGATGTAGAACATTGAGATGTGGGGTGAAAGATAGAAAATAATTGGAGGTATGTACCGAAAAGTTGTGCATAAAATGTGCTACCATGAGATGGAAAAGGTTGATGTTTTGAACTAAATAATTAGCAAAGTTTATTCCAATTGCACTCAATTCTCGTTTGATAGTAAATACTCTCTAGGGTGTATTTCTCGAGTACTTTTTCAAACAGACGTATCTGATTTGGTAAACAAAGAATGGAAGTAAGATTCAAACGTAAATTTCTCAAAACTCTCAGCACCCTCACGGAAAGTAGCATCACTATCATGTTAAGGAAACGTAATTCCTTGTGTTCGTGGCCCTAGTTTACATGAAAGTGCTAAGGGTTTCAAGAATTTAACGTTCGAATCTTACTTCCCCTCTTTGTTTACAAAATCAGATACTTGGCCAGTCACCTTAGATCTGCCATCAAAGCTGATCACTTCCACCAAGAATTCAACTAGCTGTTCCGTCCTTTTATCTCTACCCTGTCTAGTGAATTCTGTTTTTGGTTGGGTGATTAGTGGCATCTCGAAAAAGGTCGCAATCACCTATGATCTGCAACGTAGCTACTACCTCCGAAATACAACGTAGCATGGAGCGATTTTGGGTCATCAAGGATGACTACAAAATCGTCCCTTCTCCTACTGAAGTTTACTGCGATAGTTTTTTTTTCTCTGAAACTGTCGTTCGGTGCGAAGGTGGATGATACATGGTGCGCGTCACATTCAAGGAAGAGGTTCTGAAAGGGTCTAACAATCTTCGAATTGCACTCCATCGTTTCCGTTTAATCGAGAATCGCCTGGGACGCGATCCAAGTCTTGGTCTTGGTCCAAGAATTGGTTCAAATAGAACGTATTGACGAGTCTGGGGCAGCATCTGGACCTGCATACTTTCTTCCCCATCATCCCATCATCAGAACAGCAACACCACCAAGGTTCGCGTTGTGCAAGAATGCCAGCGGAGTTTTCTTGAACGATACCATGCTAGTTGACCCGATTGTTCAGGAAGACTTGAGAGCAATCATGATGAGATCCCGCTTGCATCCAATCATGATTATCACTGACATCACAATGTATCGGCAATTTAGGCTGGCTCTCGAAAACTGTCGATTTCATTTGATTTCCTAGCGCCGGTCGAACCAATTAAAATCTTTAAGTTGAAAACAAGGACCTACGGCACTGCTTCAGCGCTGTATTTAGTAACAGGAGTATTGAAGCAAAACGCACAGGATGAAAGCAGCGTGTGATGATTTCTACGTTGATGACTTCATTTCAGGAGCAAGAACAGTCACCGAAGCCATCGAACTGCGAATGCAGATGGAAACGATGTTTAATTCAGCAGGAACACAACTTGGAAATGGGCAAATACCTGCCCTGAAGTTCTCGAAGGAATCATCGACCATTGAGGCCATGAGACTTCGACAATGATCAGTCCATAAAAACACTCGAAAGTCCGTGCAGCAAGGGAGCCTTTGATGTGTATCCGTAAATTGAAATCACTCGGCTACTGTGTTTGCCAAAGTTGAAACACTCGAGTTTTGCTCTGAATGTACTCTATCGACTACCGGCAGGGAGTGGTGATATTGATACCCCTGCGCTGTGTTTGTATGCCAAAGTGCCTCCCGTGCAGAGCGGTTTGGTGTTTTAACCATGCCTGGAACGTGTGCGTACATCCGATCATCAAACTCAGTCGGAGAAGTGAAGGTTAGTCTGCTCACGTCTCGATCAAAGGTAGCACTACTTAAGTTGGAACTATGGGGTGCATTGTTAGCCGCTGAACGCAACTGTAAGATCTCTGTTGCTCTACGAATCACGTCCAAATTGTACATTTGAGTTAATTCAACAATCGTTCTCATTTGGCCATCGACCTGGTCTACTGTCGTCGGCAACCGAATTGCCAAAAATACAGCAGCTTACCGAACATTGTGAATGGAATCCCGTCGTTGTTCGCGAGAATTCAGCTGACATCCATCTCTAGACGATTTGCAACAGCAGACTTAATCCAGTGGTGGGAAGGTCCTCCGTAGCTACAAAACAATAAGGAATCGTGAAGAATTCAAGTTAAGAAAGGGAAAGATCCCGATGCGGCAAAGGAAATACCTCACTCGCAATCGTATCAACTTCGATAACTTTTGTCGAATAGTACATCAGTCGGTTCTCAAATTTTCATCACATGTAAGGGATTACCGCCTACTGGAGAAGGTACTTCAAAAATTTACGCCTGGCGCAAAACGAACGAGTTGTCTCATCACCGCTATCCATTTCGAAGATTCGCAGCGCCGAATTAGCTGAGTTTACGCCTGACAAGCACAAATCATCAACCGATGGCTTCCTCTCCGCCAGGATTTGCCTGGAATCATTACCATTCACCATTCTCAATGGAAGAATTAGTTACCCTCGTAGCTGAGGTAATCGTCATCATGTGAACATGCAAGACCCAATGTGAATAGCTTTACGCTGCCGTAGTCCTCATCTACAAATGAGGATGACCGTGAGACTATCAGCATAGTTAATTGGAACGCTAAAACATTATGAGCTTCTTGACTTTCTGAACTCCAAGAAAGTCGGCATCACCATCGAAACCCATCTGAAGCCGGAAATCAACATCTACCTTTCCGATTTCCGTCTTGTGAGGCTTAATTGAACCAGTTCTCGGAGAGAATGAATGGCCATCGGTCTAAGGAGGAATATTTTCTACCGATTGCTAACGAGCTTCCAGTTGAAGTCCATCGAAGTCGTAAGTCGTCCCTGTAGTAATTGATCGCTCCCAGAAACGATTGAACTCCAGAGACGTCTGTCGGTCCTGGCATGTTGCAGATGGCTTCGACTTTTGCTGGATCCGGACGCAGACCTGGCCCGTCGATGAGGTGTCCCAGATATTTGATTTGATGCTGGTCGAACGAGCACTTTCCCGCTTTGATTTTGAATCCGAACTCATGAATTCGATGAAGGACAGCTCGAAGGTTGCACCAATGGTCCGCTTCGTCGACTTCGCCGACAAGAACATTGTCCCCATCAGATATCCCGAAGTGCAGCTGAGTCCACGAGCTGCTCAAACGCTCCGGGTACCGCCTTGACTCCTGGTGGAAACCGATAGTCGCGATAGAAACCTCGATGCGTGTTGATGGTGAGTAATTCTCTACAGCTTTCCTCCACCGCCACCTGCAAAAACGCATCTGAAAGGCCGGTTTGGCTGAATACTTTGAAGTTCACCAACTTGGCGAAGATATCCTGCGGCACATGAAGTGGATACTCATGTGGCTGCAGAGCGTCGATAAGGCCCGTGGACTAGTCTCCACAGATACGGATTGCATCACTTGCCTTGCGAACAACGACGATTGGAGATGCCCTATCCGAGAAATCGACTGGGGTGATGATACTGGAACGTTCCAGCAGGTCCAACTCCGTGTCGACGGTGCTGCAAATAGCGAGGGAGAACGGGGACTCGGGACTCTGTGTGCCCGTTTTTATGCAGATACTGTCGGAAGCAGCCATGGCCCGACAGTATCTGTGTCAGGTGGAAGGTTACTTCCCCAGAACGCCGCTTGACCCATCCAGATATTTCTGTAACTAGTCGGAGGGTCCACCGACCTTTGGTGGAATTATTCCACTCCCTCTGCCACTTGGCCATCGATGTAGCTCTGGTGATCCTGCGGATTCCTCTTGTGCCCCTTTGTTCAAAGCACTCCGCGTCCTCTTTTATTGTGATGCCAATGGGCATCATCCCCGCTGAAACGCATACCGCGCCGCGTGACACTGTGCGATATGCGCTGACCACTCTCAGGCACATTAGCCTGTGGGTACTTTCGAGCTTACCGAGGTAGCTCTTAATACTCAGGGCGGTGACCCATGCCGGCCCACCTCATTATCGACAAGGCGACGCTTGCCAGGAGCCTGCACTTGCTCCCCTGTACCGCTGAGCTGTTGGATATCATGCGAGATAATGCCGATATAGCCATGGAGGCTTTCTTACATACGTAGTCGACGTGGCTTGTAAATGACAGCTTGTCATCGATCATGATTCCTAGATACCTCAATGCCCTCTTCGATTCGATTGTGCAGTTACCTGCACTAATCGTCGCGTGTTGCTCCGACTTTCGATTATTGACGACCGTGACCTCAGTCTTGTGATATACTAAAGCTTGCTTCAGATAGAATTGGAACAAAAACAATTGCCTGTATTTCAGTTATTTATTAATGAATTCAAGATCTATTTTTATACAAATGTAGCGTTTTCTTCATACTTTTAAGAAAAAATACGGATAAAATTATTCGTCACGGTTTCGAAGGAATTCTTTTAGCTATCTTATTCCACCAGGTCTTCATCTGATTGATGTCTTTGACAACCTTTCCCTTTGCCTTGAGTCTCCTCTTCATGATTGCCCAGTATTTCTCAATAGGGCGGAACTGGGGGCAGTTGGGTGGGTTAAGGATTTTCGGAACAACCTGGACCCCTTTCTCTGCATACCATTCTTGAACGGCTTTGCTGTAATGACAGCTTGCCAAATCTGGCCAAAACATTACGGGATGGTCGTGGGACCGAATGAACGGCAAAATTCGTTTTTGGAGACACTCTTTTTGGTATAGTTCCGACGTCCTTGTCTTATTTGTAACCCCAAACTTTCGTTTTTTTGCCACAGCTGCAAATGCCCTGCCAAATCATGAATTTTCGTGCCAATTTGTCGGCAAAAACACATTTAAATTTGGCTGGAACATCCCCCCGAGCCGTTGCCAAGTAAAATTTTTGACCTGGGATTTGCCCGAAGTCAGCCTTGACATAGGTTTCATCGTCCATCAGAAGACACCCGTCGAACTTGGTCAGCACCTGGTCGTATAGCTTCCGAGCACGGATTTTGGCCACACTATTCTGTTTTATGGTCCGATTTGGCTGTTTGCTAGCTCGATACGACTTGATTCCTTCCCGGAGTCGAGTTCTCCTCACGGTACTATGGGCAGCACCGAATTTTCTGGCCAAATCACGGTCCGACAGATTGGGATTCCTCTTAATCGTCTTCAAAATCTTACCACGCAGTTTCCGGTCGACAGTTCCACTTCGACGATTGGCTTGAGGCTTCCGAATCGTTGTCAATGTTGCCTTATACCGTTTGATAACGCGCCATACGGTATTTCTGTGCAATTTCAGCTGTTTAGCAGCCTAGATGCAGACCACAATGGATTTTCCAAATAACTGTGCACAATTTTTTCCCTTCTTTCGGCTTCCATGTTGATTGTTTACAAAGAACAGTCGATTTGCGGAATGTCAAAAATACATACGTGAAGCTGACAAAATTCCCGACACGTGAACGCCAAGAACTTCCAAATCCGTCCACCAGGCACTACCCCCCCCCCCCCCACCCCCCCCCCACCGCCCCCCCCCCCCCTCCCCCGCCCGGCCCCCCCCCCCACCCCCGACCCCCACAAGCAGCAGCCCCTCCTAACCATTCCACTCCTGGGTCCGCTGTCTAACACGAGGCATTTGAACTGGTCTTCCGAAAGCTTTCCTAGTTCGAAATCGACACACAGATTGTTCACCCGGCAGGCAAACTTTTTGTAATCTTCGGTAACTTGCAAGTACCGTCTGCTGATCACAGACTCTGGCATGCCAAATAAACTTTTCAGTTTACTTACCGTGTCATCGCACTTTGTCTTGTTGGGGCTTTTCGGTAGGATGTACCTAGTGTACCACTCGTGCTCTGACGGACCCATTTTCCGTAGCAGCAATCTCACCTTTGCTTCGCCGTAGAGCCGAACGGCGTCTTTGGCGAATAAATCCTGGTAGCGCACGTACCAACCAACAAACGTGACGTTCTGATCCGGCTTGTACCGAAATTCACGAATGTTACTCGCCAGCGAATCGAGAATAAGCTTCGGGTTTATCAGCACTTGCACATTTATCGCCGGCATCGCCGTCCGGAACATCTGCTCCTGTTGCTTCAAGAACGCCTGCTGCTGCTGCATCTGCATTGGCGTTTGTTGCTGCATTTTGCTGTTTCCTCACACATCTTTGGGAAAGATTCGTTTAAACTCACTAGGTACGTGTCATAAGAAGTGGCACGGAAGATTTAAAATTTCACTTTATTTAAGTTAAATAACAAAATAATGTTTCGCGAAACAACACGTCGCAGCAAAAACAAAATACGTCATTATAAAAGCACAGCCTGCTTCGATCCACGCATCTAAAATTCAAGCTTTTAGCAAAATTCTGTCAAATACTTTTCTTACAAGTTGAAGGAAATCCAAAAAACAGTTATTATTTCAATATCTACTGAATACTTTTTCATGGGTGAATACATTCCTTATTGAGCAGAGATATTTAGTGAAATTGAAAGGCCAAGTTTAGATTCATATGAAAAAGATAATTTAATCAACGAACGATGTTCACACTTCAATGTCTCGAATGGTTAATAGTAAAAAAGGCGCACTGTTGCGCGTTTCTGCATCCGGTTCGCTTCACGCGTTGTAGTGTTGCCAAAGCAAATGACAGATGTAGGAAGTTGGTAGCAATCGCTAGATTGATGGTGGTAGCATTATGGCACAGTAGTTGCACTCACAACACTCCTCCTCAACGTATAGTGCCATCCTTCGTCGACAATCCCAGCATTCCTGAAAACTTCCGTTGCTTCGTGGTTCCCAATGGCTTGGTGAAAACGTCAGCCACCATGTCTTCTGTTGGACAGTATTCAAGCGCTATAAGTCCTGACACACACTGCTGCTTGACGAAATGCTCCTTGGTCTCGATGTGTTTCGAACGACGATTGGTCCGATCGGAGTTCACAAATCGGATGCAGCTCTGATTATCTTCCTTCATTTTTACAGGTCCTTCCACGCGTTCGCCCATGTCGTCCATCAGTCGTCGAAGCCAGACTAATTCTTGGGTAGCCTCGCTCAGAGCGACATACTCCGACTCCATAGAAGACAACGTGACACTAGCCTGTTTACGACTGGCCCATGATACAGCTCCACCTGCGTAGCAGAACACGTATCCGGTTGTTGACTTCCTCGATTTTGCGTCGCCGGCCCAGTCGGCATCAGAATAGCCGATCAAGCCACTGCCATATCCGTTGTACACCAGCCGCCAATGCTTAGTCGCCTTCAAGTAGCGAACGACTCGCTTAGCTGCCACCCAGCAAGCTTCAGTAGGGGCACTCACTTTACGACCAAGTATACCCGTACTAACAGCAATATCGGGTCGCGCACACACTGATAGGTACAGAAGACCGCCAACAAGACTTCTATACTGCGTTTGGTCAAGGAAACTTTCACTTGTGTCCTGCACTTTCAAAAAACCTTCGTCCATCGGCGTTTTTGCAACTTTTGCATCACTCAAACCAAACTTGCGAATCAGTTTATCAATATAGCCCTCCAGGCTCACACTATAGTCACCGTTTTCGCGTTTGATTTCGAGTCCCAAAAAGTAACTCACTTGTCCGAGATCGGTCATATCGAAATGACCAGTTAATGCTTGGTACACAGAGTCAATGATAACTTCGTCCACGCACCCGACCATCATATCGTCCACATACACTAAGATGTACACTTTCTTCTCTTTCACGTTTTTCGTGTACAAGCACTGATCAGCACCACTTTGCTGGAAACCCATTTTCACCAACACACTGTGCAGCTTTTGGTTCCAACAGCGTGCCGACTGTTTGAGTCCGTATATGCTCTTTTTCAGACGACAAACCCAGTGCTCCTTACCTTTCACCTCGTATCCAGGTGGTTGACGCATAAACAGCTCCTGGTCGAGATCACCGTACAAGTAGGCCGTTTTTATGTCGAAATGCCGAAGTGTCATTTTTATTTTGGAAGCCAGAGCAAGCAGCATACGAAGAGTCACGTGGCTCGTGACGGGAGCGAAAACTTGGTCATAGTCCTCGCCGAACTGCTGGGAATAGCCTTGAGCCACCAGACGAGCTTTGTGTTTGGTCACCTCTCCAGCTGCGTCTCGCTTCAACTTGAAGACCCAGCGGCAACCGACCACTTTTCGTCCTGCAGGTAACTCCACCAACGCATCCCAAGTGCTGTTTTCTTCATGCGATTCCAGTTCACTTTTCATTGCCGACCTCCATTCGGCACGAGTTTCGCAGGCCAGAGCTTCCTTGAGATTCCTGGGTTCCATTGCTGCTTCCGATGTTCCCGCTGTATACGCTTCCTCAATTAATCGAACCGGAGCGATTCCCTTGGTCGCTCGTGTTGATCTGCGTGCGACTTCATCCAGGGGGAACCCGTGGAACGAGGGTTCGTCCACCAAATCGTCATCGGTCGCACTGTCGTATTGTGATACATCAAGATTTACACTGTCGTCGTTGGCGTTCGGTTCCTCCAGCGGAGGGGGTGGAGAAGTTGATTCAAGTGGCAACACCACTACTCCTCCTGACGTTGTAGGCTTCGGCTTCTGCACATTTTTATCCTCACCGTGTTCCAAAAATTTGGCGTCTCTGCTAATGGTGATTCCTTTCGTTTCCAGGTTCACGAATCGGTAGGCCTTCTGACCGTCCGCGTAACCGACGAACACCAACTTTTTAGCCTTTTTGTCCAGCTTACGGCGTTTTTCTTTTGGAATGTGTACGAAGGCTTCGGATCCAAATACTCGAAGATGTTCGTACGAGGGCTTCTTTCGATGCCACAGCTCATAAGGCGTGGATGCCACCGAGGAGGATGGCAAACGATTTTGCAGATAGTTGGCAGTCGAAATCGCTTCACCCCAAAACACCTTATCCATGTTCGAATCCGCCAGCATGCAGCGCATCATCTCAACGAGGTAGCGATTTTTACGCTCGGCCACCCCATTCTGCTGCGGAGAATACGGTGCCGTTCGGTGGTGCACTATGCCGTGATCGTCAAAGTACTTTTTAAGAGAGTTGCTGCCATACTCACCACCGCCGTCTGATCGAATTACTTTCGGGTAGTGATCGAACTGGGTTTTCACCAGAGCACAGTACTCTCGAATCCGGTCCTCGGCATCAGACTTGTTGCGTATTAGGTAGATGATCGTGTAACGGCTGTAGTCATCCACCATGCTCATATAGAAACGGCTGCCGCGCGCTGTTGGCACTTCAATGGGGCCTCCCAAGTCCGTGTGCACCAGGTCGCCGACAGCAGATGCTCTTGAAGATGATGCTTTTGGAAACGATTCACGACTCATCTTCCCCTCACAGCACGATCCACAAACGGACTTCACGTTGCACTGGTCGATTTTCAAGCCGCTTCCCAAATCACGTTGCACAATCTTCTTTACCGCTTCCGTGTCACGGTGCCCAAACCGGCGATGCCACAGGTGTAAGCAGGAAGCTCCGTGATTCGTATCCGCTAGCATGGCTCGCTCCAGACACTGCTTCAGGTGATATAGACCACCTTTGCGTTCACCCACTAACAACACTTTTTCACCTTTCAGGACACGGCAACCACTCTTATCAAACACAACTTCAAAACCCAAATCGGCAATCTTGCTCACCGATAGCAGATTTGTTGCGAGCGAAGGCACATGGTACACATTGTCCAGCGAAACGTTCGTTCGGGTACCACTTCCGTTCACGGACACTACTTTACTTCTTCCAACACCGGCCGAGTTGATGGACTGTCCATTTGCCAACGAGATTGTTGACCGTTTTGATTCATCAACTTGCTTCAAAATAGATACATCGTTCGTCATGTGGGAAGTGGCACCCGAATCGAAACACCACAATCCTTTCTCGTGTGCCTTTCCGACAAACAAACACAGATCCACTTTATCTTCTTCTTCTTCGACGGCGACGCTTGCTTTCTCATGAGCTTCTTTCTCCTTTCTGTCTGCCGCCCACTTATGACACTCTCTTCGGAAGTGACCCTCCTTCTTACAGTAGTGGCACTGCTTTTCCTTCTTCTTGTCACTTTTGTTCTTGTTTTTAGCGCTATATCTCCCAGACAGCAGCGCCTTCTCATCTTCCGCACCATCCGCACGACGCCGCCCTTCGTCCAGCAACTTACCCTTGACGAAGTCGACTGTGAGGTCAGCATCCGGCCTACTCTCCAACGCAATGATTAGACCGTCGTACGATTTTGGCAGGCTGGACAGCATCAAGGCAACGAAAGACGGATCCTTCATTTCCTCCCTTTCAAATGCTCAGCCATGTTTTCACTCTCTGGCATCTTGGTGGCGAACATTTGGCGCATGACGTGGATTTTGCTCGAAAGTGATGACCGCTCGTGATAGCCTTTCAGAGCGTCCCAAATCTCCTTCGACGTTGTCGTCTGCATCACGTGAATCAGCTGGCTGTCGTCTAACGCCAGGCCGATCAGAGCCCTCGCCTTCTCGTTACTGGCGTGCCATGTCGCATCAGGCGCCGCCGGCCCCGCTTCCGTCACGACTTTCAGTACTTTTTCACGTGACAATAAAAGCTGCATTTTGAATTTCCATATTGTATAGTTCTGATCATTTAACTTTTCAACCGAGACGTGTGATTCCGCCATCGTGACCTTGAAACAAGTTCAAAACACGCTCACTACGGACAACACCCAAACGCTAATTTCGCAAAATTCACTTTTCCGATACAACGAACCGCAAAACTTGATACTTTCCACGAAACTCTGGGCCCATAACCCATTGAGCAGAGATATTTAGTGAAATTGAAAGGCCAAGTTTAGATTCATATGAAAAAGATAATTTAATCAACGAACGATGTTCACACTTCAATGTCTCGAATGGTTAATAGTAAAAAAGGCGCACTGTTGCGCGTTTCTGCATCCGGTTCGCTTCACGCGTTGTAGTGTTGCCAAAGCAAATGACAGATGTAGGAAGTTGGTAGCAATCGCTAGATTGATGGTGGTAGCATTATGGCACAGTAGTTGCACTCACAACAACGTTAGAGCTTTTACTTGTCAAATTACATTGATCATCAACCCTAGTCAGACCAAGCTAGAAATTGCGCGTACGAAATGGGCAACGAATAGCAGAACCGTTTTATGGGTTTTAAGCATAAAGGCATTCAAATTAGTCATCTAATTAGGTGGGACTATTCCTAGAGTCACGGGAACATATTTTTATATCGTGAATTGAAATCAATTTTAGACGTCCACTAGATTGTAGAATAAACAATTATTACAACAGTTTCACTTCCTAGGCCAAATATGTCCTACAAAACTACGTCTATTGAAGAGGAACGCTTGATAGAAGACAAAAAGCTTTCCTAGATTTTCAGTGAAAGTCAAGTAAGCTATCTTTCACTGCGCAAAGGATCTTTGATTCATTCATTGAATGACGACAGTATGCGTGTAGATTTCATGCTTATAACAATCTATTTGTTTTTGGTTATGCGCAATCATATGCTCAAAATTTAGATGGATCTGATCATAACCTACTCGCCTAGATCTCAACAATTTCCTTAACCGAACTTGTCATCCTTTGCTTTAAGCTTGAACTATTCTGCTTTTGAAATTATAAATTTTCAATAACTAAAATTTCCTAGTTTGAACACGAAACACCAAATCGCTTGTGAAACATTAAAAGGTTAAAAAGACAAGTACAGTACACAAACTTATAGTAAAATTAAAAATAGTTTAGTTCCTATTTATGTTGCAGTTAGTTGACAATACCGATCAACGAATTTTTGAAAGTATCAATTTAGAAACAATTCGTTACACTAGATCAATAAAGGGTATCGACCGTTACTTAAACTTAACGAAAAAGGCAGCCAACATTGATTAGAAACATATTAAAAAGTATAAAGAAAACATATTGTGATGAGCGGAATGATATCAATTAGAGATCAATAAATTTGAATTCCAAATCAAAAATGGCAATAATGAAAAGAAAAACATTTCAAATAAAATGAATCAACTATGAAGTAGAACCAACTTTGTTTTAATAAAAGATGACAGACAGGTAGCTTACCTTTTATAGGTGCAGTTAAATACAGGTGCACCAATCACAAGCAGCTCGTTATGCACTTTGGTCCAAACGTCTCCATACTTCACCAACGGTTGCTTTTCGTCCGGGTTTTCGGTTCGCAATAAACTAGGAACCTGCTTCAGGCGTTTATTCAACTGTTCGAACAGTTCCCCACTAACAGTTCGCACTGTAGCTAGTTCCGCACTACGTTGATTGGTCCGATCTTTTAGGCTTTTTAAAACTTCATGAAAACAGGTTAAGTTATTTACACTGTCAGCACTAGCTTTCAACCGGTAAGAAAGAAAATTTGTAACGATTGGATCGGATTGCTGATCGACGTATATTTTCACGACAGGAAGCCCAGGACGTTCGTCACTTTCCGTTATCACAAGCTTGGTAATACCCTCAAAGGTTTGATAGTGGACTAATTTTATGGACGGATTTGTTTTCCTTTCAATCACGACCAAAGATCGTTCAATCTCCAATAAATAGAAAAACTTCTGATCGATTCCATCGTTGGCACGAAACACAGTCAAAACCATCTTCTGCTTTTCATTCGCTTTATCAACCGGATCAGGGGGAGAAAGTGTTCCGAAGACGCTGGGTGCTGCTAACGGGGGGTCAGGATTTTCGACGATGAAGCTGGAAAAATCTATCGCAGTAAGAATCGAACGCTCTTTTACTTCCAGCAACTGACGGTCGGTGGTGATCACAGCAAGCACGGAGTCTTTTCGACTGATTGCAATTTTTTCCACATATAACAGCTGGCCAAGTAGGCGTTTTGGGATCTCGTCGTGGTATTCACTTGAACTCATTTTATGATTTGAACTAAATTTTGAAACTTTATTTGAGTGCGGTATCCCGTCAGTTCACACTTTACACCAACGCAAATTTAATTTTGTACCGATTTGTTACCGATCAAATTTTTGAATACTGATGAATCAAAACAAAGCATAAACAAAACAAACTGCGCGCGTGGTTCGAGCGCTGACAGTGATGCCATATTTTCTTCCTTGTGGTGTTTGAATTTTTTAATGTTATAAATTAACTGAGAGCGATGGATGGACTTCAAGAAAATTTACCCGGATAAAAATAACCATACAATTACAATAGAATAGTTTAAAATAACATTAAAATCTATTTCTGACCATGAATCTTACTGTTCATGAATCAGATTAATGAAAAATGCATATTGGCATTACAATAGATTTACTATTCACTCCATATGCTAGGATTTTCAGCAATTGTGAAACAATACAATTATTGTACGACATTTCCCGGAAAACCATTTGCCGGAATTAATCATTTCCAGGAAACCCTATACTTACCGAAATGTATTTTTCACTACCAAATATGTTCACCTTTTCAACTGTTTATGTTTTTTTCATTTTCTACCCAGCAAAGAAATAATCCTTTTTTATTCTTTTTTTAAACCCCCCATTTTTTTTCCTTTGTTTCCCCAACTTTTACAATTTTTATTGGTAAATTTTTTTTTTTCTAATTTCAATTCTTTTTCACCTTCCTTGATAATAACGTTGATTGTGGGAACCTGATACTTAGCCAATATTAAACTAGGATCATTATAATACATATGTAAAGCTATGTCCATTTAGAATCCGGAATAATAAAATCATATGTATCTCGGTAACGGATTGACGTACAAATAAGTTTAATACATCAAAACAAAGGTAATTCACTGTACTTTGATGAAAAAATATCAATACAAATCATTTCTCTTCGTTTCTAATGAAAATTCGCACTTTCTTCTTTATTTCTCCCATCAAACGCTGCACACCTTCGGAGTCAACTTCCTTGGCACATTTGTTCCACATTTTGGTCATCTGAGTAGCGTCCCGAGCCGTTTTTCCACTTTTCTTAAGCTTCCGCTTCATTATTGCCCAAAATCTCTCGATGGGCCGGAACTGCGGGCAGTTGGGTGGATTTATGTTTTTATCGATGAAATCTACGTTATTATCGCGGTACCACTGGATGACTTCCCGGCTGTAGTGGCAACTCGCCAAATCTGGCCAAAACTTCACGGGACCTTTATGGGCTTTAATGAAAGGTAGTACGCGGTTTTTGAGGCATTTTTCCTTGTACAGCTTCGAGTCCATCGTCTTATTCGTCACGAACACTTTGGTCTTTGCTCCGCAGCTGCATAATCCTTGCCAAATCATCAGTTTTTTTTGGCAAATTTGTCCATAAAAGCAAACTTAAACTTCGCAGGAACATCTCCTCGTGCCGTCGCCATGTAGAATTTTTGGCCAGGAAGCTGTCCGAAATCCATGTTGACGTAGGTTTCATCGTCGATGAGCAGGCATCCTTGGTACTTCGTCAAAACCTGCTGGTACAATTTCTGAGCTCGAGTTTTGGTGACGAAACTTTGCTTCAACGTTCTGTTTGGTTGCTTGCTGGCTCGATAAGAGCGATATCCTGCTCGCAAACGACTTCTTCGAACGGTACTGCTTTTTTCCCCCCCCCCCCCCCTTCCGCCCCCCCCCCCCCCCCCGCCCCCCCCCCCCCCCCCCCCCCCCCCCCCCCCCCCCCCCCCTTTCTTTTTTTGCTTTTTTTTCCCCCTCCCCCGGCAAAATTTTTCTCTCCCCCCCGCCCCCCCCGAATAACTTTTCACTCACCCCACGACGCACTGTGAAATTTATACCACAGAAAGTGGGCGCCTAGGTAAACAAATCGCTGTAAAAGAGTTCTAAGAGCCTGTCGTGGCCGTCCACAGTCACGTACGTGCCCGTCGAGTATTCAGCACAGGAGTCGTTTGACTCTCCCGCAACACTCGCCATGATATCCGTCGCAGTTCACTATATCCAAAAGACTGGTCTGATTCAAACCCTAAAGGCGGTCAGATACCTTACATTCTTTTCTTTCTCACGAACACTTATACAATTTATTTTTTTTCTTACTGGAGAGAGTATTGTATCTGAGATTTCTCTCTCGTTACTTATGCCATCAATTATATACACAGTACAAATTTGTATTTTATCTAGCTATTAATGTATGCGTGAAAGGACGAGCGACCATTCAAAGTAGAAATAATAATACTATAATTTTGTTTTATTTCAATATGAAGAGTTAATTTCAGGTAAATTAATTCAATTTTATCTTTATTACCACACAACCAACAAAAAAAACGCCCCCCCCCAAAAAAAAAAATAGTGGTTCCACCCAACACAAAATTACAAAAAAAAAAAAAAAAAAAAAAAAAAAATTCAACAATTGTTTTGATTAATTATTTTTCAAACATACTACATTTACCTCGGCCAAATTCCAACAGCCGATCAACTCGGCAGTTACTTTTGCTGATATCCCTGTTTAATGTTTGTTTGCTAGCTGAGTATCGATAATATTTTAATTTGTTATCCGAATCTCGGTAATATATTCAATGAATCTCAGTAAATTGAAATGCCGAAATGATCGGATGTTGGATTCTCGGCGAAAAAAAACTAAGTGTGAAGGTTTATTTATGTTGCAATGTCAATGCGATTCCTTTTATATGATCCATCAAAGAAACTCCTCTGTTGCGGATCGGTCGTTTCAGACGTTCGTTTTTAATTTTCAGTTTCTCCGACATTCTTCTCGTTGCAGTGTTGATTTGCAAATATCTCAGATAATCTGCTGACGTGGACTGCTCTTCTTGCTGAAAGGCTTGCAAAACTACATGAAACTTGTAATTTGTTGTTCCTTTAAAAACCCTTTTGTATACTGCTTCCTTTTTGCATGGTAGTAAGCAGTGTTCAAAGGAACAAACTTCCTTTGAGCTCCATTTCCAATGCATACAATAATAGAAACATTAGTTTGAAATTTTTTTGGGTCGAGGAAAATGTACCATCCATTATCCATACCTCCGATTGATTAAGTCAATTTAGGCTTGCCGCAGTGCTGAATACCATTATTTGCCCACATTGGCCGGAAACGTTTTTCAGTAGAAACGGCTGCTCATCAAAAGTTTTAGTATATTTTTCAAGGATATCGTTTAAATCTGTCAGATCTCCTGGCAGCTTCAGAAGTATCAACTTAAAAACAACCTGATCGGTCGGTTATAGTATTCCGGTAAAAAAATTACCGGAACATGTCAAATTTTACCGAAATCCGTCAAATCGGATTACCGAACGTTCAGCTGTTGAAAGTTCGGTAAAAAATTACCGAATACTGTAAAATTTTCTAAGTGTGTGAATCTTGTTCTTGATTAGTAATTTAAATTAATAACTCTCGTGTGCACTTGGAAACCTGAACCAGATTTTCAAGAAATACTGAATAAAATTCTCTCACAATCTTAATCCGGATTTGCTCAAAATCCATTCCCTGAAAAGTTTGATATTCAGAGCTGAATTAGCTTAAAGTCATGTGCTGAATTAATTTGGAATCCTGAACTGATTTTGATCAGAACCCGCTGCAGGTCTTGTCCAGAATCATGAGCAGGTTTTACACCGAATCATGAGAAGCATTCACTGGAAATTAAGTGTTGGATTCATTTAAAGCCCTCACCCAGATTTGCTTGGAATACTGGACACATTTTTCTCGTAACTGGGGGCAGGACCTATGCTTAGAATATTAAGTAAGAAAAGTTAGAAATTCTGAACAGAATAAACAGAAATTCTGAAGCAGAATCCGCTCGGAATCATAAATAGATTTAGCTTAGCATACATGGCACGTCTTGCTTAGAATCTTCATGTGAAGCTTGAACCTCGTGGAATCAAGAGCAAGGTTTACTTGGAAGCCTGACCAGGATTTGCTAGAAATGTGCTGAATTCGCTTTGAATCATGAGCAGATTTAGCTTAGAATTCTCAACAGGTGTCGCCCAGATTCCTATGCATGTTTTACTCAAAATCATGTGAAGCAATCGCTCAATATCTTGAGCAGGATTGACTTCATATCCTCAATAAGGTATTTGATTTGTTCGTGGATAATTAGAGACTTGGTTTAATAACTCGAACTTGATTCTTTATTGAAATAACAGCTCAAAATGAACTTTGACGTGACAACTCCGTTAATTATAAAGTCAATCAAGTCAAACCGGATACAGCCGAGCGGTCATATACCAGATCCTGGCGCTCCTGGAGAAAGGTGAGAGCAAGGGTGAGAGCATCGATCGCAAGCCGGGTTCTGGCCGTCCGACGGTTTTGCGTGACCGGAAGCGAAGACGGAAGACAAGGTGGCGAAATTCTGCCGCGCCTTGAGCCGGGAGCTCGGTGCGACCGGTCAGACGGTTAAAAAGTATTTGGCCAGCATGGACAGCGTCACGAGGAAGCGGCAGTCGAGACCGGTCGTGATGTTGCTCGTCGAGGATGTCTTTCCTGCGAAATGCACCGTGGTTGTGATCAGCGGAGGATCTATTCGAACAATTTCGTTGTGGAAATTTATTTGGTTTTGATAACTATCTTCATCCATGCCGAAATTGTCTTTTTTTTAATGCAAGCGTTAATACAGTTTTGGATATAAATGATAGCTGGGATCCATCATTGCCCCCTTGAAGCTTTCATAATCATAAGGGCTTGAACCAGGCCGGTGGGCCATCCTCTTTCTACGATTGGTGTAGCCGGTAGGATTGCTTCTTTTTCAACCGCATCTGGTTCCAGTCCTACGGCGTCGTCTGAGAAACCATTCCGGATTGTCCACTGGTTACAGTTCTTCTTAGATTTATGTTGTGTATAATTCATATTGAGGAGTACCCAAGCTATCATTCCGTGAAATAACATCATTTTTGTTAACATTGTTACTTACGACCTATTGAAAATTTTCTCTAGAATTTCCCACGTAAAAAAACGAGATTACTGTGCTGTTTTCCCTGGTGCGGGGGATCGATTCTGCCCACAGCCCGAACTGTTCGAACCACTCAATGCCCAGGAGGTTGAGATTGGCAGTGGTCGTGACGAAACATATATGATTAAAACCTTAAGGAAAGAAACGTTGGATCACAGCAGTCATTCCTCCCCTAAAGTTTTCAATCGTTGGATTCTTGATTAGGGGCCATCCATATTCCACGTGGACTGGATTTGACCGATTTCTGACACCTCCTCCCCCTTCGTGGAGAACCAATCATATAATTTTTCAATAGAATGTATGGATCGAGGACAATTGTCAGCCAACCCCACCCCACCATGTCCACGGGGTATATGGGTGGCCCCTTACAGGATCCAGGTTTGCTTTGCAATCATTGTGCTCGCTTACGGTTTCCAATCGCAGTTTCCTTGCCACGCCGTGAGCAAAATTTGATAGAGATCCTGAAAGAGTTCTGTCGAAATTTGTTCGGAATCTCGGAAATTTTGTTCAATGTTCTAGGCACAGTTTGCTGGAAATTCTGATCAGAATTCGATAAGGACGATTCACACGGAATTCTGACTATGATAAGCTTACGAGCAGGATTTTTCGTAATTTTGAGTACGCTCAGAACTCTAAGCACCCAGAATCTTAAATCGACAAAATGTAGCGTAGGAATTGCTCAGCCAATTGGGTGGAGTTTGCATGCAATCCTACGAAGAATTTGCTGAAAATTCTAACCTAAAATCGTTACTAGAAAATAAGAAGAATGATTAGTAATTTCCATTTAATTCCAACTACCTTTATTGCTTATCTTGACAGATACGCGTATTTCGTCTACAATGTGCAGTCTTTTTCAGTGTCGTGTACTAATACTCGACTCGTAAAACGAATCGTTAAAAATCCTGCACAGCATTCGCCCAGAATTATTATCAGGTGTCACTCAGTACCGTGACCAGGATTGGTTCAGAATAGTATGCTGGATTCCTCGAGATTGCAATCAATTTTTGTCAAGAATCATGAGAAGGCTTTACGCAGAATCGTTGACAGAGTTCGCACAGAATCGTGAGCAAGATTGGCTTTGATTTCTGACCAAGCCGTTCAATATTCGCTGATTTGATATGCATCATGAGCAGGATCCACTCTGAGTCCAGAACCAGATTCTGAACCGAATATCCTCAAGATATGTAGCAGGATTCGCTTATGATAACTAGACAGGTTATTACATCAGCATGATCCTTTCTGGCTCAGAGTCATTAGCAAGATGTACTCATAATACTAAACAGGATTCGGTCAGAACGCCGATCAATATTTGCCCAGAATCCTTAGTAGAACTCACTTGAAACACTGGGAAGTATTTGCTTAGTATATTCCGAGAAGGATTGGCCCACATTTCTGGGGAGGCAGCTTAACATTCGTTGAACGTAACATAACTGAACCTAAATCAGTCTGCTTTTTTCGAACGGTGCAGCCGTTGGGGGGGCCACTAATTTATCCACCTCTCAAGCCAGACGAAACTAACCAAGGGCGGTGAAATAGGTAGCGATCAACCAGTATTTCGTTTAGTATTATATGTAAAGTGTTATGTTTATGTTTATGTTAACTCTAATACACTAGGGCAAAAAATGTTTTAAAGGTGTTATAAGAAAACTAGGAACAATGAAAGTACCACTTCACTTGATCATTCTAAAATAAATTTAAAAAAAAAACAAACTATCCGTAGTAAACGCGAGCAAATTCCACTAGAAGAAGCTTATCCTGTTCAACAAATAAGCCTATTTTGTCTGCGATTTACAGACTTCTTCAGTATCGAATGCTCGACTTTTGAAGTAAATTAAATAACTTTATGAAAATTAGCCACAAGGACAAGGTTTGAATTTCATAACACTACCTAAAGGAAATGCTATGATTATTGTCACAACTTCTAATTATTTGCGTTTGACAACCGTCCGAATTTCATTGTACAACCTTATGAAATTTATGTGTTATTGCCAAGGAACTCATATGCATTGGTTATACTGATTATTATTTTAATATATGTATTTCATGATAGCGACCATGACTGGTGTTCTCCAGGCGGTATTTGGCTTTTATCCTCGTCAATATATGAGCGTAGGAAAACAAGCGTATTATCGCCGGAATTAACCCTATCGTTATGCATGACTTAGAATGCTTCTTGCGGAAAAAATTCAGTAGGATACGGATGATACTGAGAGTAGGCTTCAATAGTGAAATCTCTTAGTACTGCATAAGTTTAAACACGCAATGCCACCCGTCTGTTTCTGAATGTAGAAATTTGGAGGAAACACTGAAACCCAAATTCGATGTAGTAGTCTTGAGCGTGTAGAATATCCCCACTCAACTTTAGGTACACAAGGCAGTTTTCTTTCAGTTATAAATAGCAAAAGTCAGCTCGTATCATTTTCTTTTCATAGTTTAGTTTTTATAAGAAAATGTATCTCTATTGTTGATCTTTCCTTTGCATTTTCTGTTTTTTTTTCTCATTTTCGTAGGATTTTCAATTCATTAAATTAAATTTGAATGAAAAGACACTAAACATAAATAAACATTTCGCTTTCCACTTTCTCTTATAAACAGTTTTAGTTTTATTACCTTTAATTTTAAGTGATATAATCACAAACAAAGCTTGTTACTCATTGACTGTTCGTCAATTTAACCTATAACATATCGATTTTTGTTTCCGAGAAAACGATTAGTTCCAGTTATATATAAACTATTTTTTCCTTTCATTTGAAATTTTCAGCTTTTTTTTCATTGTTTTTCTGCTTTCTTTTGAATTTTATTTTGCTCCTATCGATATAGACTTAAAATTATAAACAAACAAAAACAATGCTTGCGGCTGACCAGTTTTTTTTTTCTTTTGTTCCGTCAAGCACACAGCTTTAGAGGACTCGAAACTAATTACACATTTTTCAAATCTGCTTTTTTCACTATTTTAGACCTATTTTTTCCCTACATACCTAAACTCGCTCGTGCACTTTACCTTAGCTTGTGTTTCTGTACAGTTGATTTCATTTTTAGAGTTTTTTTTCTTCTTCAAATTAAATAAAACATCAAAAAACAGTTCTTGAATCGTGCAGTTAGTCATTCTTATTCACGTTTCATGATACTTGATATATGTACATAAAATTCCCTAAAATCACGCAAATACTCACACATACATACACGTCTTGATGATTCTCTCTCATTCTTAAAAAACTAAGCTCTCTGAACCTTCTGACTTAAGACCTGCCCTGACCGTGAAACGCATTTGGATTGGACCATTTTCCTTCTGAACCTGCGTCCCTGAAGCGGAACTGTAGCCATCGGATTCAGAGTAAAACCTTGTCGCTGGCGGATGAACAGATACCGGTGGTTGGTCCTTACCTGTGTTGGTACCATTCGCAATGCGTGTGGAAATGCACGGCTTCAGCAGAGAACAACCGTCATCATTGTTATCACCTTATGCTGTCGTACCACAACGAACGATCACTTGAGGTAGGCCTTGTAGAGCATTTGACTCCTACAGCTTTCCTTCTCCTGTTCCAGATAGAACAACATATCACGAAGATTGACCCGTTTGATACGGGGCCTCAATGGAGTGGCCGCCTTCCCGCTCACGCCGATACCGATTCCAGAGGCACCGGGCTGATATAGGATGGAATTTTAGAAGGTTAGATAATCAATTTCAAAGTGATCTCATAATCGAATTACTAACCGTAACCGGTGTCGCTATTCCCTCTTCCAGTTTAGGCTTTTTTCGTGGTCCGATGGCCTGCAGCGCAGTCAGATTAGCGTCTCGTTGCCGTAGCTCTTCCATTTCCGCTCGTTGCATTTCTTTCGCCTATAAAAAGTGTTTAATCAATGATGATAATCGATAAGATAACCCAACTAAACCATGTGCTTACCTTTGCTTTGAGTTTGGCTTGCTCCGGATCTTCGGTTTTCGATCGTGACTTGGCCGCTCGCATTAACATTTCCCGTTCCTGTTCCTCGTGTCGCTTTTGTTCTGCCTTATCCAGCTCTTCTAGGAACTTAATCTGTCCCCGGACGTCTTTTGTCACTTCGTACCGTGGATCAACCTGTTGAGGCAAGGCAAACGTTCAGAATGGACAATCAACTCTGAGGAAATCTGTTTGAATAGTTCTACCTTAATAATATCGATTCGATGTTCGGCGACGACTGCCAGCTTCTCCACAATGTTCTTCAGTCGTTCCTGGCAGGCATGGGATATTAGTACTGCTACCTCACTACTCGGCTCCTCCAATCCGTGTCTCGCGACAATCCCCCGAATTTTCGCCTGTAGCGCAGACATGTGTAGGAATACTTCGTCTTTGCAGGATCGTATCTGTGTCCCCACAAATTCTGTCGACCCGAGAATCCGTTGGGTTTCCTCCGCTAAGTTGACACCACCCATGGCCGCCACGTCGTTAATGTCGTCATCCCCGTACATCGAAGAAGACACGTGATGCTGGTAAAAAGAGGATTGCATAGAGGCAGCCGCTTTCTTCGCTACTGACGAAGGATCGTTGGAATCAGCGGAACTTGCGGCGGCATTAGCATTTGCTTTCTTTTTCGAGGCCGCCGACGAGCTCTGCGATTTCGATCCCGAACTGGCTTTACTACTGGAAGTTGTGACTGTGGTGGAAGAGCTGGCAATGGTTACCGTACTGACATTACTGATACTACTAGTAGTACTGCCAATGGCCGCAGAAAGAATACTTGGGGCCGTACTGACCGCTACGGTCGTTGCCGTAGGGATGCTTGTACTAATTAAACTCGTAGAGCTATTACTATTGCTAGCATTGTTCAAATTGGCCACTGCAGCGGCCGCGGAAGAGCTAAGTGCCAATGCAGGTAGCGGCTGATTCCCGGTCACTACTAAACCGGGCGCCACCGATGGTGACGATGCTGCGACAACTACATTGCTGTTACTAATTGCTGTCACTTGCTTGACCTGAGTGGCCGTGGAACCAGATGCCGCAGCGGCCGCCGCTGCTGCAGCAGCTGCCACCGAAGCCACGGCCGGTGCTTGACTACGGATCGTTTTGGTGGTAACCGTCGTGTTGTTGGTGGCGATGCTGCGCGATACTACCGGTGTGGTCGCACGGATTTGGAGGGTCGCTGGCGTACGCGTTATTGCCGTACCGGCCGGAGCGCGAATCTGTTCGAAATGAATCGGTGCAATTTATACATGGCACACGGCAAAAAATGGGAGCAAGTGGAGGGCCAACGTGTTCGGTTCAGATAAAAAAAAGAAGAAAAAAGGAGAGAAAGGATAACGAATTTACGTTATTTTCGATGGTTTGAGGAGTTTGTGCGTTGCTGAGAGGGGGGTTTACTGTTAAATAACGGAATGGCTTAGACACATGCGGAATCTACGGTGTAAATCTACTGGTGCGGTCCTATTTCGAGCATCATGGTTTTTCAGTATTCAGTATGCCGTTCGTTAAGCGTTAGTCACCCGAGCAGCACACAACCGTCTAAACAAGTTACAGCAACTTGATTATGACTAGAATGAGTCACAAATAAGTAATCTCAACTCATTTGCAACAAATGTGCTACTAGGGCAATTTATCGATTTTCGAGAAGGGTTAGGTCTCCAACTTTTTTGGATAGTCAGCCTATTCGTATGATACTCGAGAGATTATAGTCCTGCTTCTATGGTTTGTTAAAGGCGGTACAGCACCCTCTTTGAAATGGTTGCGGTTTGGTTTCGATTTCGGCTCCTCCCCTTCTGTAGTTTTGCGGGTTTAAATTCATTTTGACGAGTTATAATTTAATTTGGAAGAGGTCTTAATTTGTTTTGACTTTTGGCTTCCGCCCCCCGCCGGCCCCTCCCCCGCCCCCCCAAAAAGAAGGTGCATTTACCCTTTGCTGTTTGTTAAAACTACCACACACACAAAAAACAAAGATGCTTCTAATTGCTTTCTACACATGTAGACGAACTTTTGAACAATGAATGCGCCTGGTTCTTACGAAGCGTTCAAATTATGGATTTTGTTGCAAACTTAGGAATACTTTAACTGATCGCAGCAAGCCGTGTTTGGAAACTGACGTGTTTTGGTTTGTCTGCGTCGATTTTGCGAGAGAAAAAATCTACCAATAATTCGTTATTAAACCTAAACAAAAAATGAAAATCTCCGAGTGTTTTTGCGTAAGAAGTAATGAATGTAATCGATTTTCTCTTAAAATGTGTTATGATCGCGTTTCTTCAGATGAATTGTGCGTCGGTAGTTTTTTCCAGTTTTATGTTTTTTAGTGCTCCGGCTCCGCACTCTTCTTATTATTTTTCTTTGCATTTCAAGTTTATTGCTTTCACAATTATTGCTTGCTCTCAACTTGGTGTTCTAAATGCACTTCCACAGTTATTAATTGAGAACTTTCGATGCCAGGTACTATTTTTGCATTAGTATGATTGTGTAGCAAGTACAATAATACCCTATGCCCGTAGAATCATATCGTTAACGATAAATTTCTAGACTAGGCCGGGAATCGAACCAAGCTATCACCAGTATGGTGCTGCTGCGCCTTTGCCGACTGAGCTAATGGAGGCCTTCCGCTTCAGCACCCGTAGGAGCTATTTTGCATCAGATAAGAAATATTGGTGAGGTCGTTTTATATTTTAGAAAATATGC
>JAHHFK020005289.1:0-44048 GCA_024533555.2 Aedes koreicus | reverse complement strand
ATATCAATAGAAACATAAAGTTACCAGAAGGCACAAAATGCATCTACGGACTCTTATTTTTACGAAATCCCTCAATTTCAATTTTTAATGGATTAGCATAGATTGTTCATTAGACACTTCAGCTTGATTGATACAGTTATTAGTTACAGCAGTGCAATAGATTGTAGAATACTGTAGTAAAAATTGTAAGTTACGAAAAAGAGTTTGGTTCGAGCATCGGCTGTGAAAGGTTGTGTCGATGCTTTATTACGCACTATTTTCCTATCGAACATGGCGCGTTTCGTGTTGTTTCGGTTATCTATTCGGTGTAACGAGTGATCGAGTGAGCACAGTAAGAGAACAACAAAGCGTCTCTCAAGCGTTCATAAAATTATCCTTGTTTTCCTAACGGAAAACCACCATCACACTTTGTGAGTGGCTCCAATAGCATCCTTATTTTTGGTTTAACTCAGATCAAATCGGATTTCCAACATTATAAAAAATCACCTTGTTTTTCCGATGAAAAAACACCATTACACTTTGTGTATGGCCCCAATAGCATCCTTACTGTTGTAATCGGTTCGAATCAGAAATCGGTACTAGTATTTAAATATTTTACTAAACGAAGCGTTAATTCAGCTTATTGTTTACCAAAAGGAACCCTGCTGCCACCCAATCTTGTCATCCAAAATCCCAGTGATTTCTCGTGGAAGTGCGGCGGTGGTCTCGGCTTCCAATAAAACGTCCAAATAAACGTTAACGCATTCCTACCCTTTCCTTATTTGACCTGCATTCGGGCGAGGCCAGCGCCGGTATTGCCTTAGTTTGGGATCACCAGTTTTACACATTGAGCATGTTTGCATCATCTGTTGATCTTCTGAGTAATAACAGCTGAACTGGCAGTAACGGAATAACAACCTCGGGCGGTCAATCATGCTCATTATCCTGCTCATGCTCATAAAAACGGATAAATTATTTGAATAGGATAAGACAACTGAAACTTCTCGCCCTGACTAGCTTGCTGTTCTGCTTCTCACACGCTGAATCAAACTGTAAGATATGATCAACATATATTCTCAATAATACGAAACTACAGTACCCTAAAACGGGGAAAGCGGGGTAACGGGGCGGTTTGACCCATGCCATGAATAGTTCAAATAAATATTTTTCGTTGATACTTTTTCTAACTATTAACTGTGTTTCTTAATCTAGTATTATTTGGCTTCTGAAAGCTATAGCAAAGGTTTGAATATTCAGTTTTTTGATTAACCAAGAACTGAACATTTTATTGAGCATAGCTTCTTCAACTTTCAGCTAGCGGGGAAAAAAATCAATCAATGCTTATCTAATAGCTAACATTACAGATTAAGAGATATTTCCCTAGTAGCACATTTGTTTCAACCCAGTAAAGGTGACTGCTCTGTGACTCAATTAAGTCACAATAGAGCTGCTGAAACCAGTTTTGACTGTTGTGTGCTGCTTGGGGTTTTTAGATACTTTAGGCTACATAGGTTGGGTTCTAGGTTAAAGGAAAAATATTGTAATAAAATTGTTACTCGTTACTATTTAAAAACTATTATATAATTACAACTTTTTTCTCATGGATGTCAATTTTTTACGCTTTTTTGCTACAACTTGTTACAAAATCGAGGCAACTTCGCGTAATTTGGCTTTTTTATTTAGGCAAAGGAGCAATCTGACAAACATCCCAAGCAACACTAAATCGTCATATTTGGTTACAGTGACTTGATTGTGACTTAATTGAGTAGTATTGGAGTAACATCAACTGTATTGCAACAAGTTACCTTGCAACCTTCTAGAGATAAAAAATAAATAATAATATATTGAAACAAATAATAAAATTCTAAAAATAAAATCAAAACTTAGGGGGGGGCAACGGCCCCCCCCCCCCCCCCCCGGCTACGCCTATGACAGATCGTGCTCAAATTTGACATGTAAACTAAGAAACACATTTTTTGACGATATGTCATCCGCGGACCGTTTTATTCATAAATTCTCGTTCATATTTTAGCAGAAGGTTTGTCTGCCCCAGGTATAACGGTTTGATCGACTCATCTTGTCCATTCACAATCTTAAAGTCATTTGTACCCCTCAAGTATCTGAGAATACACTTAAGGTGCATCCAGTGCTGCTGAATTGCTCCACCCAGCGAAATAGTTTACTGTCGCACAAATGTCTGGTCGTGATGTGACCATCGTGTACATCAGACAGCCAATCAACACGCGGTATGGCTTGTTCTTGAACAAATATCACATGATTATCCCGTAACATGTTCCGGATGCCACCCTAAAGTGGCCAAATTATGGTTTTGATAGGCTCTAGTCGTGTGCCATAAAAAAATGTAGAATAGCATGGTAATGCAGCATAGGTAATTGCATATCAATGGTCAATGAGCCATGACACATGATGTATTAGTCGAGGCGCCCACCGATGTGGCGCAAGTGTGGCATCACATAACATGTCAAAATATCGAGTCAAAGTCTTATGGCGTGAGGCGAACGTCGACAAGATATTTTGACATGCTAGCAGATACCACACCTCCACCACATCAGTGGGCGCCCCGACTTAAAGGAAATCTATTATTCCAGTTGAACATTTGCTTTGCAATTCCAAATATATATTTTCAATAAAAACAGGTTGACTCCACAAACAGCGTATACGCTATTATACCTGCAAATATGTTTTTCACAAATCCTGCATAATAATACCTGCAAATATGTAATAATATAAAACCTGCAAATATGTTTTTACCAAATCCCGAATTGAGGCAAAGCACTACTTAGATATTAATTCCCGTCTGATGGATCGTAAACCCAAGTTTTTAGATTAGTTGCATAAGTGTGTTATTTTTTTGTCAATATTTTGTTTTGCTCTGTTATAACATTAACATAGATTGAATAAATTGAATTCATAAAGCTTCACATTGATTAATTTAATAAAATAACGCGTATAAATCAATGCTCAAAATGTTGTGTGCTTTATGGTCATCTCTACCCATCCAAATACTTATGCATAACCAAAAATCCTGAACACATTCTAGTTATCAACGTACATATTTATATTTGTCATTATAAACATGTCAAATCAGCACAAATTGTAAAAGTCACAAGGCATTCTTGTCCATTTATATGGTTCCTAATAGATAGCCTATGAAATTCTGCATTTTTTTTTATGCCGCACGACTAGGTTCGGTTAAAACCACAATTTAGCTACATTTACGGGGCATCTGGAACCTGTCTTCCTATGTCTTCGAAATATGATCCTGACCATGTTACATGGTATATCATCAGCCATCCTGTTGTCAACGTTAAATTTTGGCGATTACTAAGGCTGTGTACCAATTCGCAAATTAATATTAATTTTACGTAAACTTGACAGATGGAAAATAATCCATTAATCGATTAAAATCCCTTTGTGATTGATCAAAAAACTTTCGATAAGATGTCTGTCAAAACTGAGTTCACGACTGTCAGACATAAGTCAGCTCGAATAGCAGACTTAATCGATTATTTTCCATCTGTCAAGTTTAAGTGAAAATTAAAATTAATTCGCGAATTGGGACACAGCCTAAGGGCGCCCCCAGGGTGGACGCGACTCGCGACGCGATGCGAAGTTTGACAAGTCGCGCGAAGTCGCGCGACCAACCTCCGTACATTTAAACAAAGCAAAAATTAGCTAACATACCATAGAGAACGCGACGCGATGCGACGCGATGAGCGATTATCATGCGACCAACCACTGCATGCACTGGTTCGTCGCCCGGTTTTCGCACGATTTCAAGCCGAACATTGCATTAGATCCAATGAAACATTTGTGTCAAATCGAGAAAAATACGAAGGTTTTGAAAGTTTTATTTTTTCTTTTAATTGTAATTGCAACTCAATCGTGTAATATGAAATTTTTGAATGGTTTTCAACGTAAAACGTCGTCAGGATCACAAATAAAATGTTGCTCTTGAGGATTATGATGATTCTGCGTGTAATTGATACATTTGTTACCTAGGACCTATTACATTTGCATTTGTAGATTGGACCTGTTAGATTAGTCTTTTGCCATGTGAGAATGTACATATGACTATTTTTATTGCGGTAAACCCTAATAAAAATTATGTTCAAATTGGGTCCCTATTTGTTGTCATTGTTGTACCATTTATTCCTTGCAATAAGCAAACATTCAATTAAAACGCAGCCCATCATATTTGAGAATCTCAACAACTGGTTGCATATTCAATCAATCGGAAATCTTACATATCGGCACAAATCTCAATAATTAAAAGGACCAACGCATCTGATATTCTAATTTTACTTTACTTTTCATACCTATTTGCTAGGTGAATTACAAATTATCAGTCCTATGCACCCACTTTTAGGAGATCCCCCAGGAGACTTAAGTAAGTATGTAAATTAAGTATACAAAGAATGATTTGCGTAATATGTTAACCAGGAACTTTTATTTGTGGATCTAAAATCAACAATTAAACTATCAGGTCATACAGTTTGTACACTAACCCCAGCTGCTGGATAGTAAAGAAAATGGATATAGTTTTTGGCTCAGGAAATAGCAGCACATCGGACCCAAGCTTGATGATTAGCTCCTAATAACATAACTTACACGAACAAACCCTCTAATATTCTGTCAAAATAACAGTGAATCAAAACAAAAACGAAGCTTCTATTACCATAAAGCGCAAAAATTGCAAGGTGCAGGCAGCAAGGTGTTCTTTGGAGCAAGGGATTATCCAGCCGCTGGTTCTACAACAGAGAACCAATTTCAAATCGCTAGTTTTAAATTGATTGTTGCTAACCCTATATGGCCTAAAACGTTTTTAATCCTACCTTTTGTGATTTGACACAAATGTTACATAGTATCTAATGCAATGTTTGGCTTGAAGTAGTTGAACAGAACACGCGTTTTGTGTCTTCTTTTTCGTTCTTTCACTGTGTAAATGATTAAAGGAGTTTGACGTCAAGCTCCGTCGTCTATTTAAACAGCGGGGGAGCAAAAAGGACGACAAATTCGATTGGCATCACCTATTTACATTTCATTTACATGATATCGCTTCTAATCGCGTTCACTATGGGTATCAAATCGCGTTGAAACCCAACTAACATTTTTAGTTGCCTAAGCCGAAGTTTATAACTTATAAGCTGTTTTATAATTGTATAAAAGCAAATGAAGCTGAATAAGCTATAAGCAGAATTAAAAAATCGATACAGTACTTATGCGTAATGTAACACAGCTTTAACACAACATTTAGCTCTCGGTTGCATACTTTGAAAAGAAAGCTCTTATACGAACAATGTTTGTCTACGTTTACTCAGCTTGTTTATGTAGCTAAGAAATTAATCCGTTAAGCTTTTGAATTATCATTTTATTTTCTTATACACAGTTTTATTTGTTAGCTTTGTTACAGCTTTTCAAAAGCCTTTATATTAAAAATACCTTAGCCGCCATATAGCTAAGTGATTATAGCTGTATAGAATGTTGTATAAGCAGTTGCGGCACAGAGTATGCAGCATCTTTGCAGTTATTTATATTGATTTGCAATTCATACACTGAGCGAACGAATCGAGAGGAATTCATAGGAATATCGTATGGAAATTTGCCGGAAGATATTGTTGCAAATTTCATACGATTCTCTAATGGAAAGAAGTTCAGAAAAAAAAGTTGCAAGTGGGATTCGAACCATGAACCTCGGGATCCAGAGACGAGCCACAATCCCACGAAACTATACACGCATGATAAGTGATGTCAAATGAAAGTGTATAAAAGACATGTTTTACTCGACCAATGCATCGAATCATTTCATACGATTTCGTATGGAATGAGTCTTGGACCCTTGCTTTGTGGTTCAGTTCCGATCGTATGAAAACCGTACGGATAATTTCCTGAGTGTAGCTAAGTAAGCGCATTCATTTCATGTTATGTCAACCACCTTACAACCATTCGTCTGAGCTGTCAAACGAAATGAAAGGAATACCGTCCATTTTATAAAGCAGAGTATTTAGATTTCATAATGTTTCGAAGGATTTTGAAGACATATAAAAAAAGCGGTACTTACTACCGAAAAACTGATGATACCTCTCGTGATGATCTTCAGGAATAGGCAATGAAGCATAACATATCCCACCTCGCATTGAAGGATCTCTTAGCAATACATAAAAATCAATACAATGACATTCATCTACCATCAGATCCTAGAACATTGTTGGGAACTCCTTCGAGTACTCCGGTTGTCGATATTCCAGGTGGACAATATTGACACAAAGGCCTAGAAAGTTGCCTTTGAAACTGTCTTGCAGATCTAAGCAAAGGGTTTCAGTTGGTGAGGATTTTGTTCACCGTAAAACGGTTAAATTATATACGGATACAAATTTGTGTGTATAGGATTAAATAAAATCTTGTTGGATTTAAACGAACAATTTCTGTTGAAGTTTATTGTGTTTCATTGTTTTGATAGTATTATGTCACATAAATTCAAAATAAGATTCATTTACTTCTTATACACATTTAGTGAAAAGATTGTGGAATATGTCTCGGTGGCTTAGTGGTTATTCTATCGGGCCACTGAGCAGTAAATCAGGTGTTCAATCCCCGGTCTTTTTTGTTAATCACAGGAAATTCTTGTACCTAATTTTAATAAGATTTTCGTTTTGATTGTACAATTTTTATTACTCTCAGAAGTAATAAAGTATCTAAAAAATAATAATAACAAATGGTCCGAGAAAGGCACAGATAACAACGAAAATTGGATGGTTATCATGTTTAGATTATAATAATTTTGGTAACACTGATTTTCAAAACAGTATCAACCAGTTGATAAAGAGCTTCAGCAATCATTGTTGTTCAGCATTATTAGAACTAAAATCTGGTTTGAACACTTTAAACACGGGTACTGGAATTCCTTACAGCTGATATGGATCAGAGGATACATTCACAGGTCTTATGGCGAAGGTGCAGAGTTCGAATCTGGTACGCTGGTAAGTGATATCACTAAATGTATAGATAAAAATCTTATAATATATAATTCATATAGTTAACTATATGTTAATTGCGCTCTACAACGGTAAAAAAGCAACATTGCCGTAATATCGTCACGAGTATTGTAAACAGTGTTTGACATACATATTTTTTTCGATTGCTGTATAGTAGCTATGTTAAAGCGTTTATATAAACGTGTTAAGACTAGCAATAAAACGCCGATTGCCTCAGTTCTAAAAATAGAAATTGCTTTGAACGAATAAATATCTAAGTATCAGCTGTATACAAGTTGAGATAAAGTTGAGAGAATGATTATCAAGCATAGAAGCTGCAAATTGGTGATAATACTAACTTTTTAAAAGCAGTATACACGCTTCTTGCTAGCTTTTCGCATTTTCATGAAGCTGTGTAGATTCGCCAGATTTGCCTGTGAAAATGTTGGCTGGGCGCATGTGCAACCACTACTTAACCATTACTCAGTTTAACGCTGTATACGTATTGCCAATGAAGCGTTTACCTAATGAAAAATGTTAGTTGGGTAAAAAAAAAAAAAAAAAACAAGACAAAAACAAACAACCCAAAAAAAAAAAAAAAAAAAAAAAAAAAAAAAAAAAAAAAAAAAACCACAAAACAAAAAACACCCCCCCCACAAAAAAAATAAATTTCCCCCTCTTTTTTTTCTAAACCTTTTTGACCCTCTAATAACTTTGCAAAATTTCAGCTCGTTTGGTGAAACTATATTTTAGCGCTAGTGGTTTTAATTTTACATAGGATTTTCCATGGGAAAACTTACTTTTACAGATAAAAATCTGGGAAGGTGATCCATTGTCCTTGAAAAATAAATCAATACAACGACTTCCTGGAAATTTTTTCAAGGAAACTTTTCTTCGAAGACTACAAAGCGATCCGACGTTTGTGGAAAAAGTTATTAAGCTGAAACTGATTGCTATCCAATCAAACGGTTCATTGAACTGTTTTCTCTTGCAGCACTGCCACCTGCAACCTGCTGCTGGCTGCGCGAAGCAACCACTGTGTTTGTTTATGTTCACTCTGCATGGAGGAACTGTGCTGCTAGAAAAAACAGTCCAATGAGCCGTTCGATTGGATAGCAATCAGTTTCAGCTTAATAACTTTTTCCACAAGCGTCGGATCGCTTTGCGGTTTTCTAAGAAAAGTTTCTTTGAAAAATTTCCCAGCAAGTTAAGGGATTGATTTAATTTTAGAGGACAACGGGTCACCTCGCCAGATATTTCTTTGAAAAGGTAAGTTTTCCCATATAAAATACTATGGAAAATTAAAACTGCGAGCGCTAAAATATATTTTCACCGGTCGAGTTGAAATTTTGCACAGTTATTAAAGGAACCAAAAGGCTCCCAAAAATCAATAGGGAACGAAAATAATTTTGTTTCATATATCCGTGTCCCAGGCTAGTGCACATACCTAAATTATGCGTAAACACAGATTACCTTATATTGGGTAATAATATTGAAGGAAGATAAACGTGAAAATTTACCGATTTCTTAGCGTTACTTTTAACTGAAAATTGGGTATTTTTTGTAGTTTTATTGTACAGAATGCTTCAAAAAAGGCATGCAATTTAACAATTTATCCATTCGGATTAGTATTTCTGCACTTAAGGAGAAACAAATGTTCAAATGTATTGCAGAAATATTTTTTCTGTAGTAAACAAAACTATCAATATAGTATGGAGGAATCCAAGTAAAGCTAAAGTAAGGTTAAACATCGTAGTATCTAAAATTGAAATTGATAATAACTTTCTTGCTTTTTTTTAAAAACTGTATGGAATTGATCAGTATCGTCATTATCGACGATTTTCTGCTCTTTTAATCACCAATTACTTCGCTTGAAAAGCTCGAAAAATCATTTTTCAAGAGCACCAACTACGTCGTTTAACCTAACTTTTGCCTTACCTGGATTCGTCCATACAGAAATATTTACTCGGCTCCTGAGTAAAGCCGAAACGCACCTCGGGATTCACGTTGGTCCACAAGGACCGGAATCTGAATCAAAAAAAGAATGCAAAAGTTATTGCTTCAAATATTGGGACATGAATAAACTTTTTATTGAAATATTAATAAGATAAATAACTACGTTTTCGCTTGGAAAAATATGGCGGCCAAGTTGCTTCAGTGACGAAACATTTATTTAATTGTGGGTAAATAATAACGTTCAATATTCTAAAATTAACATTACCCAAATGTCAGTAAAAATTAATGTGTATTATCGTTATATTTTACCGATATTTTAGGTATTGTCAACAATACCTAATTTTAGGTAAAATAAATACCTAATTTTAGGGGTTCTCCATCTTAGCGTGAATGTTCTTGTAAGCTCCCTGCTGCTGATGATTCATGTTGGGCTGCGTTCACGGTTGCTCACAGATCTTTAAGCAGGTTAATCATTTCCAGTCACAGGGGTGCTCTTGTACATTGACATTGTCAAAAAATCCGGCAAAAATTGCAAAACATATACGGCGTGATACTGTTTAAAACTGTGGCGTTTCGATTTCCAAAAAAAGTTTGAATTCTTTGGTTTACTAGAAAATTTACGATTTATATCTATTTCTAAGAGTCCCTGTATTTGCTCTTCATCGACTAAGAAGGTTTATAAATTCTTCCCACTTCAAGTACTGAAATACCAAACTTAGTAGTTAAGTTAACTAAAAAGACTCCATCATGGGAAAAATGTCGAAACGCAGCGCCCAGTCGGATCTAAACCACGATAATTGGAACGAGGAAGAGGAAGCAGAGGAAGCCGGAAAGTTCGCCCAAGCATCGGAGGACGAACTCAAAAAACGGGTAATTAAAACTGCTCGTCGTCGTGCTACTGGAGCAGATTCCGGTAGTGGCTCTGCATCAGTTTTCAGTGGCTTCAAGGGATTTTCAGCCGTTACGTCTACACCAGCAGCGGCTAGCCCATTTTCAATTTTGAGCAACATCATTAAACCGACGAATGGAACTACGGCGACAACATCCCTGGGGACTAGTTCGATTTCCAGTGCCACAACCTCCGCACTGGGTGCCAGTATTTTTGCCACTACCGATCCAAACAAAAAGATTTTCTCCGGGTTTGGAAGCCCATCAAAGACGTTACTGGACAGCGGTGGTTCGAGCGACAAAAAGGAAGCAGGAATCGCGAAAACGGATGAATATGCGGCCAATATCAAAGCGTTGAACCAATCGGTTGCGGATTGGATTTCAGATAAAGTGAAGGAAAATCCGCTCTGCAAGTTGACGCCAATTTTCAAGGATTACGAAAAATATCTTAACGAAATTGAGGCTAAGAAAGACAAAGTGGAAAATAAGGAACCTGAGAGTAAGATTTACTTGTCTTGAATTTATGCGTTCTTTTTGATTGAATTTTTCGATTATTTCAGCAAAGACAACCCCAACTTCCCCGATTAAAAGTGGATTTACATTTGGAAATGTGTCCCCAGCAGCACCTACAGCATCAACGACAACTCCGGCCAAGCCATTCAGCTTTGGAATTGGTACTGCACCGACCATGACAGCCAGTACTGGTTTCACATTCGCCAACGTGGTAAAACCCGCCGAGAAGAAATCCGAAGACAAGGAAGAGGCCGATGCGGACGAGGATGAACCGCCCAAGGTCGAATTCACCCCCGTTGAAGAGAAGGACAGCCTCTATTCGAAGCGGTGCAAGTTGTTCGTCAAGGTAGACGGAAACTTCAGCGACCGTGGTGTGGGAACCGTGCATATCAAGAAGGTGGATTCTAAGGTGCAGGTGCTGGTCCGAGCGGATACCAGCTTGGGCAACATTCTGCTCAATATCATCTTGAACGAGTCCGTGCCGTTGCAGCGAATGGGCAAAAACAACGTGATGATGATTTGCTTGCCAACGCCGGAGTCAAAACCACCGCCAACGTCGGTGCTTTTACGGGTAAAGACGGCCACGGAGGCCGACGAACTGTTCGAGACATTGAACAAGTATAAGCCCAAGTAGACAGTGATTAGCTAGGAATTAGCGGATAGACTATGTAAACAGATTCTTGTCTGATTATTCAATAAATTGGCATTGAAGGTTAAATTATGCAGTTTACTACATTTTCCTAACATATCCTTTAGTTCTGGATTGTGGACTGTTTTGAGGAATTTTCCTTTTCTATTTTATGGGCATTTTAAGCTTATTGCTGGCTCCAAACATACACCTAATTTTTCGCCTATCATGACTGTTTGGCTAGCATACAATGCCAGGAAGTCGAGAACTTTTCCTTTACGAAAAGTTGCTAGACCAGACCGGAAATCGAACTCAGCCAATTCCATAAAAGTGTTATGGCCCAAACACAATGATAACGGAAGCTGAACGGCAACGGCATAAAAGCCCGATCTGAGTAAGCCTGCTTGTCGGAAAGTAAACAGACTAGATCCAAGGCGATTCTAATTGGACAAATCGAAGTCATTTGCAACAACTGTCAAACTTGCCGTTTGGCGTTCCGTTTTCGTTATCTTTGTGTTGGGGCGGTTACTTTTTATTTGCGAAAGTCTAGGGAGAATTTCCTAGAACACGCCGAGCTATCTCAAGCAATGTTTTGCTTTCTAACAGCAACAAATAGGAGATAAGAAAGTCCCGGTTTTTGGAGTCTTCGACATCCCTCAAATCCACATATACGCCATTGTTAACATCCTTCAGGGATTTCACTGAAAACTTAGGTAAAACCAATAAACACTCGGTTACTTCCTGCTTGGAACAGTTTTCCGGAATTTATTTTCTTCTCTTCTTCCCCCAGTACTTCGAACACATCCCCACGGATCCGTTCCAAAGTTCTTCCGCTTACGACTTAAAAAAAAGTGTTCTTTTTAAACAAAATCCACCCCAAGATTAGGCCTTGACGGCGTACTTTCTCGTTGGGAACTTGGCGCGCTTCCGCTGTTCCTTCAGCGTCAATCGAGCGGCATCACGGGGGGACAAAGCCTTGCGCATGGCGCGAGTCTTCTTTGGGCGCAGATCCAGCGGAACGTACTTCTTGCCCTTGTACAACTTGCGCAGGTTATCCTTGGTCTTGGTGTTCATCACGATGTAAACGCGGGCAATGGCCTTGCGTACGACCCGGCTGTAAATAGTAAAGAACGAATTAATGACAACCAACAATTATTGATTGCAAATAAAACTCACATCTTGGACAGCTTAGAGGGAGCACCACCGGTGACCTTAGCCACACGCAGATTGAGCAGCTCAGTCTTGAGCTCCTCGAGCTGCTTGGTCAGCTCCTTCTTGTCCTTGGTCCTCAGTTCCGAACATTTCACCTTCACCTGTAGAAAGATGGGATACGATAGAATTAGTATCAACAAATCGCCATAACCTCATTCGACTTCAGGAACGTTTGTTTAGATATCGCAGTGAATAGTGGAATTGAAATCATATGCTTCATTCTTTTCCGGGGGATTCGTTTCCCGTGTTCAAAAAGAAGTAAATTTTCTGCTACACTAAAATTATTAAAGAAGCACAATTGTTGATCGTAACATAAGAATAGCATTTGGTCACTTCTATTGACCAGGGGATAACACTTCACATGAGGTGCCGGAAAGAATCGATGCCGAACTAGATTTGGTCATAAGTTGACTGGCAAAACTGTGTCACTGCAAAAATGGACATTATTTCCACTGATTTCACTGCGATCGCGGAATTATTAAGTAAATAAAACACGGAATATTAACCATTTTGATTGCTGATGGAACGCACTCGCTTCCAGGATGAAATTGAACCGCGTGTCGATGTGCTTGGTCCGTCGACTTCCTCCTTCGGCTCGCAGCATTGCTATGCAGCTCTGGTGGTCCTCTCGTACTACGATTGGTCCGATAGGCTTCTCACCAACGTCCTTTATCAATTTCTGCAACCACAGCAGCTCTTGGCAGGCCTCGGCTAACGCCACATATTCCGCTTCGGTTGAAGAAAGGGTAACGCACTGCTGTTTCCGAGCAGCCCACGAAATCGGTCCACCTAATAAAAAGATGAATACAGAATTTAACTTACGGTCTTGGTGGTCTCCAGCCCAGTCTGCATTAACATATCCTTCAAGTTGACCTTGTCCGCCAAGCTCCATCGTCAAGTCGGCGGTCGATATCAGGTAACGGAGCGTCCTTTTGGCCTCCGTCCAATCAGCTTGGCTAGGATTGCTCACCTTGCGCCCCAGGATTGACGCGCTAATGGCAATATCGGGCCTCGTGTTTACCGCAACATACAGCAAAGCACCGACTAAGCTTTGGAAGTCGTCCTTCCTTGGCATTGGTTCCTCCTCCTTTTGCTGTAGCTTCGGATAACCAGGGTCCATTGGGATCCAAGATGGCCTTGCGTCTGCTTGTCCGTACAATGCAGCAATCATACGGATATACGAGGATTGTCCAGCGAAAATCGTCCATCGTAGTCTCGTTGGATCCGAATTCCGAGATAGTTGCTAACGTCTCCTAGACAAGTTATCTTGAAGTGCACTTTCAAAATAGCCTCAATTCTGTTGTACTCCGCTCCGTCATGGCAAGCGATCAGCATATCGTCCACGTACAATAGTATGAACGACTTCCGACCATTGTTAGTCCTCACAAATAGGCAAGGATCTGCTTCCGATGGTATGTACCCCAGACTCCGTAGAATCTCGGTGATCCTATGGTTCCATACTCGTCCTGCTTGCTTCAGTCCGTATAGACTTTTCCGCAGTAGGCACACGTCGCCCTTCGCACCGGTCTCGAAACCAATCGGCTGCCTCATGTAGATCGTCTCGGCTAGGTCTCCATACAAGTACGCCGACTTAACGTCCACATGCTTCACTAACAGCTTCCTCCTGGCGGCAATCGACAACATCGTGCGAAAGGTAGTTTGCTTCGCAACGGGGGCGAAGACTTCGTCGTAATCGGTTCCGTATCTCTGGCTGAATCCTTGGGCGTCCAGCTTCCTCTTAAACACCCATTTGCAGCCTACGGGTTTGCGATCGTTGGGCAAAGGAACAATTTTCCAAGTCGCATTCTCGTGCAAGGATTGGATCTCCTCCTCCATAGCACGCTTCCACATGTCACGATCCGGGCACCTCATTGCTTCTTCGAACGATCGGGGCTCACGGTACTCCTGGACAGTCAAACCGACCATGTCGCCGTACCTCTGCGGCGGGATCCCCTTGGTCACGCGGCTGGATCGACGAACGTTCGGTGTAGCACCAAACTCCTCCTGTCCCTCGGTAACGTCTGGCTGATTCTGCTCGATAGCATCGGTGTCATTCGGGTCATCTTCTTCATTGTTGGAAGTGGCGGTCTCGAAACCGTAGAAATCTGCCTCGCTTGTCTCGTCACCATCTTGGTCATCGCTGCTGTTGCTCTCGCTGACATCAGTCGGTACATCGTCATCATCGCTGTTCGGGCCCTCGGCCGGAACGTCGTCGTCGTCTCCATCGGGTGCTGTTAAAACGGGAACGCCATCAGCACGATTCGTTGGAAAAACGTCAGAAAATGGATATGAAACGATACTTCCCTGCGAAGGTTCGGTTTCCCGAACCTCCCGATGTGTCAGAAAGCGGCAGTCTCTACTCGTGACCAACTTGTACGTGTCAGGATCGATGAAGCGGTAGGCCTTATGGTGCAGGGAATAGCCCACGAACAACATTTTCTTGGATGTCGCCTCGAACTTCGACCGCTTCTCGGATGGAATCCACACGTAGGCCCACGAACCGAAAATCTTGAGGTGGCTGAGATCAGGCTTGTCTCCAGTCCAGAGCTCGAACGGTGTCTTCGATATTGGCTTAGATGGTAGACGGTTCTGCAAATATGTGGCCGTATTCACAGCTTCGGCCCAGTACTTGTACGGCAGTTGTGCGTCCAGAATCATGAAGCGCGCCATCTCCACCAGTGAACGATTCTTACGCTCCGCAACCCCACTTTGCTGCGGGCCCTCGTTGCAGCAGAAATGTTTCAGAGCTTCGCTTTGGTACTCACCACCTTGGTCCGATCAAATCACCTTGGGAGTCCTCTTGAAATGATTCTTCACAAATTGCACATACTCCTTGATCCGTTCAGTAACTTCCGACTTCTTTTTCAGAAAGTATACCACGGTATAGCGAGAGTGGTCATCGATCATCGTCAGAAAGTAGCGACAACCCCCTGGCGTTGGCGTGTTCATTGGCCCACACACGTCGGTATGGATTAGGTCCATCGGCTGCTTCGACTTCTTCTTGGATTGCTTCGGGAATGGCAGACGTGCCAATTTCCCTTCGACGCAACACTCACAGGTCACGTAGCACCCGCAGTCCTTGATGCGGATTCCAGTCGCCAGCCCTTTGGTTTGCAGATCCCGAATGGCATCTGGCTCACGATGCCCCAGAATGCGGTGCCATGTGTGTAAGCAGTCAGGATTATGTTTGGTCTCACTCACCCGTAGCGCAACATCAACTGTCCGCAACTCGTACAGTCCGCCTGACGTGGTTGTGTCTCCAATTACCTTGTCGTCCTTGAAAATGCGGCACCCTTCCGCATCGAACACAAGCTTGACACCTTTGGCAGCCAGTTTCTTCACCGAAATAAGGTTGGTCTCAAACTGTGGGACGTACATTACATCCGAGAGGAGAACAGAGTGGCGTTCACCCTCTGGTGACTCCCAGATCAGCCTGCACGAGCCAACTCCTTCCGTGGTGGTCTTCTTGCCATCCGCTAGGTAGACGTCCTGCTTCACGCTCTCGTCCAAAGTACTAAAGCAGTTTGCGTCTACGCACATATGGGACGTCGCGCCGGAGTCCACGATCCACGCTTTACGCCCACTCACCTGATGCAATGCCATGAGCGAAAAATCCGGCCTTGAACGATCCTCAGATTCCTCGCGAGCTGTCTTGGCCTTGGGATGGTAGCGCTTCTCCTTCTGGTCACTTGATCTCGCCTCACCGGTGCGCTTTTCCATCAATGCCCGGCACTGCTTCTGTTTGTGACCGGGTTTTTGGCAATTGTGGCAAATCACCATTTTCTTCTGCTTCTCGCCGTCAGCCTTCAGCACGGATTCGCTGCTTCTGCTGCTTCCCCGTTTGGACACCTCATCCGTTAGCTTGGATTTGATCAGCTCGAGTGTCAAGTCGTCGTCTGACCGTGTCTCCAACGCCGTCGTAAGCGTGTTGAACGATTCTGGGAGGCTTCGTAGCACCATTGCCACCTGCAGATTCCGGTCCAATACCTGGCCCGCCACCGACAGCCGCTCAAAAAGCTCTTCTAGCTCGAACACGTGCCGCTCGATGTCCTCGCCATCAGTATACCGTTTGTCGCAGATCTGCTTCAGCAGCGAAACCTTCGACGTCAGCGTTGCTTTCTCGTAGTGGTTCCGGAGAGCGTCCCAGGTTTCCTTTGCCGTCTTGGAGGCCTTAATAAGGTTCAGCTGGTTATCCTCCAGAAGTAGCCCAATCGTGGCTCGGGCCTTCTGGTCTCCGGTGGTCCAAGCTTCAATTTCCGCCACAGTAGCACCCATGGTCGTCGCAGCTCCCGTCGTAGCACCGGTCGTAGCGCTCGCCGTAGCACCCGCCGCCGGTTTGAATCCGATCACGTACCGCCACAGGTCGTCACGAACCAGCAGGAACTCGACCTTCGTCTTCCAGGTGCTATAGTTGCTTCCATTGAGCTTCGTAACTCCAAGTCGTTCCATTCTTGAAGGGTTGAAAAAAAATTTCTTCGAAGTGAAAAAATCTTGACTCCAACTGTTGATCGGTTGCGATGGTTACAGCCCTGGGCCCATAACCTATTGGAGGGAAGTGAAGAACGAACCGATCGCTTCAAGGGAATGATTACTAATGATCTATATTTCTATTCATTTACATTTTAGACTACTGTGATGGATAACAGCTCCAATCACGGGTTGCTTGTACTCCTTCACCGGCTCATCGTCAACGATTCACTCTCGAAGTCCAATTCCTAGGCGACGCCAGGTGTGCACCAGGCAACCGTCACGACAACGACGGAGGACACCGGGTCCGACACTCTTCCGGCCGAAACAGAAGCGGAGACGCCTTCGATGTGCGAACTGGAAATCACCAGCGTCAGTGACTACTTTCAAGATTGATTTTTTCATGCCAATTGTGAGAACCGTCGTGCAGTATAAGTTTATTAATTTTTTTATATGTGTGTTTGGGAATGCTGTTATATCCTGACGGCGAGTGAAAAATGACTCTAACAAAGTTTATTTAGATTATTAATATAATCCGAATGCAGCGTGGAGTGAGGATTATGCAGTAGTTAGAAATCCGTTGTTTACTACATGAACCAGTAACAAGAAATATTTGTTTACATAACGAAACAATAATGTTTTATTAATTATATCCCCTTTTCATTTAAAATCAAATGATTTTTAAACAAATAGCTGACTTATTGAAATTTATAATGACTCATCTGAAAAAAAAAACAATTTATGTTAAAACTATTTTTATTTCAATCTTAACAGTTAACTTTTATTTGAATTGCACGACACTTTCGGGTTGAAAGTTCATTTTGAAATAAAAGTAATTTGCTTTTATTTTCAACGATGCCACGGTTTCGATTTGACAGTTCTACAATTCATTTTGAAAGTTTAAACTTTTAAATGTACCAAGCAGATTTTTTTTGATTTGACAGTTTGAAGGTTTTTGTTGTGAAAGCTAACCGCTTTCTACGAAAAAGAACCAACGCAACTTTTCAATTTTAGCAATGATTTTTTCAATTCTAAAAATCATTATTCTTTGTGTGAACAACCCGCAAAAACAAAAAATGACCATCATAAAAAAACAATTACTATAAAACAAAAGAAATATTTTTTTATTATTTAAAAAAAAAACAACCACACAATACAAACAAACAAACCCCCCCTCCCCCCCCCCCCCCCCCAACACTCCTCCCCCCCTCCCCCCACCCCCCCCCCCCCCTCCCCCCGCCCCCCCCCCCCTCGCCCCCCCCCCCCCCCCCCCCCCCCCCCCCCCCCCCCCCCCAACCCACCCCCACCCCCCCCCCCCACCCACCACCCCCCCCCCCCCCAACAAACAAATCATTCTCTCCACCCTCTCCAAATCATATTTTTTTTTTCCCTCTGTTTTTTTCCCCCCCCCGCACCAGATTACAAACCACACACCCAAAAAAAAACAATAATTTTTATTTTTAAAAATGGCCCTTAAAACGGGCAATTTTTTCTTCCCATTAAAATAAAATGACCCCAGTAAATTTTTTTTTCCCCCCCAAAATTTTTAACACCCGTCACTTAATAGACAGGTTCGTTTCCAATGAGACTGGTATAGTCCGCACATAATTTTCAATGGAGCGAGAAATGTCACTTAAATATAAGGGCACTTAAAAATAAGGTGCATTGTTTTTTTGAGTGTATGTGTGCGTGGATTAAACGTCAAAAACTTGTCATCTATTACGTTGAAGCTGCCTCGCTCCAGAAGTTAGGAAGGAGAAAATCCGTTCAGCCCAATTCATCCGTCTGTCGTACACATGACCTCATAATTTTCTACCAGAACGTCGGTGGAATTAATTCTAATGTCCTTGACTACCGTTTGGCTACTGCTGCTCGCTGCTATGATGTTATCGTCCTGATCGAGACTTGGCTCGATGGTCGCACACTTTCCAACCAAGTATTTGGACCCGATTATGAGGTTTTCCGATGCGATAGAAATCCCAACAACAGCAGGAAACCTACTGGAGGTGGTGTTCTAATAGCGGTTCGTTGAGGATTGAAGGCGAACCCTAACGAAAATAGCGAATGGGAGTGTTTGGAGCAGATCTGGCTTAGACTATTGGATAGAAAACTGTTTCTGTGTGCTGTGTATATTCCACCTGATCGGACACGTGATACCGAATTCATTGAGGCGCATTACCGCTCCGTTTTCTCTATAGTTTAAAACTCGGCTTCAACGGATGAGTTTATGGTGCTAGGTGACTACAATTTGGCTGGTATTTCGTGGAAATTGTCTCGCAGTGGCTTTCGCCATCCTGACTGCGAAAGATCCGTGCTTCATTCAGAAGCTTTACATCTTCTCGATTGCTATACCGTGGCAACACTCTCCCAAATTAACCACGTAGTGAACGAAAATCACGCAGCTTGGATCTCTGTTTTGCAAGTGCTCGAGGCACCGCTCCGTTCATCTCTACGGCCCCCGCCCCTTTTGTTAAGCATGTCCCACATCATCCACTTCTAGTCGTTACCATTCCTGAAAATCTGGACAACGACTATGCTGACTTTCCAGCGCCTGTGTCGTATGATTTCCGGAAAGCCGACCATCGTAGCATAACCGAGGTGCTGGCCAACATAGACTGGGATTCAACTCTGGACGCTGATGACGTTAACAATGCCGTTCTCTCACGTTTTCTCATGTCTTGGCATACGTCATTGACAGGCATGTGCTGAAAACTATTCGCCAGAAAGACTCTCTTCATCCGTGGCAGACGAAGGAACTAAAAAAGCTTAAATCGTCCAAGAGAGCAGCACTAAGAAAATACACTAAATATCGCACGCTTCCTTTGAAACATTTCTACGTGAGGCTCGATTACGAGTTCAAGCGGGTTACTCGTCTATGCTACTCTCGATACCAACAAAATGTCCAAAGAAAGCTGAAATCACTTCCGAAATCTTTTTGGAGATATTTTAATTAGCAGCGCCATCGTCCATGGTCTTGAACGGTGAAACCGCTTCCATTCCTCAGGATATTTGCCGCTTGTTTTCGATCAAGTTGGCCAGCATATTCACTGACGAAAATGTTACTGACGATCAGATAACTGCGGCTACGAACAACGTTCCTTTGCATGGTCACTCATTTGGTGCAATCGATATCAGTATTGAGATGATCTCAGACGCCGCATCGCAGCTCAAGTCATCCTTCAATCCTGGCCCAGATGGAGTTCCGTCAGTATTTCTAAAGAATCACATTTCCATTCTGCTGGCCCCCTTCAATCGTCTGTTCCGGATTTCCACAACAAGTGGCATATTTCCCTCGTGTTGGAAGGTTGGTCACATGTTTTCAGTGCACGAGATGGGAACCAAACGAGATGTGGATAATTACCGAGGCATTTCGTCTTTGAGCGCGGTATCGAAACTGTTTGAGCTCGTTATGATAGACCCTCTACTCTCCCACTACAAGCAATACTTAAGTGAAGATCAACACGGGTTCATGGTCGGCCGTTCCACTACCACTAATCGGTTGTGTCTCACTTCGTTTATTACGGAAAATATGGCTGAAAGGGCGCAAACGAACGTCATCTATAAAGACCTTTCAGCAACTTTTGACAAGCTCAGCCATGACATCGCTATCGTAAAACTACATAAGTTTGGAGTAAATGAAAGTCTCTTACAATGGTTTCGCTCCTACCTAACTGATCGTCTGCTGATAGTTGCTGTTGGTGATTGCATGTCCGACGTTTTTCCAGCCACTTCAGGAATACTTCAAGGGAGTCATTTAGGGCCGCTGATCTTCTTGCTGTACTTCAATGATGTGAACCTAGCCCTCGTAGGCCCCCGTCTTTCGTATGCCGATGCCCTAAAGATCTTTTTACGAATCCAGTCTATCAACGATTGTCACCTCCTACAGCAGCAGCTACAAATCTTTGCTCACTGGTGCAGCCTCAACCGTATGGTGGTTAATCCGGAGAAGTGTCCGGTGATCACTTTCTCTTAAAATTAAAAGGAGCCGATTCTCTTCGACTATAAGCTTCCAGGCACGGTAATCAAACGTGCGACTTACGTAAAAGATCTAGCAGTTATTCTGGATTCTCAGTTCACGTACAAGTTTCACATCTCGTACATCGTGGGCAAGGCGTCAAGAGCTCCAGGCTTTATTTTTCGGATGGCTAAAGACTTCTCCGATTTTACTGCTGAGTCCTTTATTGCTCCTGGGAGTATTGCTCTACCGTCTGGAATCCGAGCTATATCAATGGCGGGAATAGAGTCGAATTTTACGCTTCACTTTGAGAAGGTTGCCTTGGAGAGACCCGTTTCGTATGCCGAGTTACGAGAGTCGTTGTCGGTTGATCGATATTGCACCGCTTCGGTTTCGTCGTGACACATTTAGGGCTCTCTTTGTTGCAGACATTTTACTAGGCCGAATCGATTGCAGCGCCATCCTGGAGCAGATTAATATTAACGTTCAACCAAGGGCATTGCGCAATAGCATAATGCTGAGGATGCCAATTATAGCATGAAGGGCGCGATCGGAGGACTGCAGCGTGTTTTTATCAGAGGACTGAAGAAAGCGTTAGTTCTTGAAGCCTGCCACTTGTGGTGTGGCGCTAGTGGAGATTTTAACATTTTAAGCTCGGTTCACAACGGATTACATTTCTTTACAATATTTCTTCTACCAAACTACTAGTATTAGTAATTTAGATAAAACATTATACTACCTGGCTGATAAACAATGAAAAAATACTCTAGTTGTGATAACCACTGCACTAAGTACAACGCGGAAGATGTTTCTCTCAAATCAAATTAACGACAAAATATGTCAACTTCCGCCGGGAATATTGTGTTTGCTGCATATAGCCTTCAAGAAAACCGAGCTGCCAAATTAGCACCACACGCAGCACCAAGTTTTCGGCTTCATGATTGTTGTTCGTAGATGACAGCCCCTTCAGTCCTGTGGTTTTTAATAGAGTCTCGACAATATTCGACTACCATGTCCCTCGGCAAACTCTGCGCAGAAGTTTCATGTCATATTTTTCTGAGATGTAGACCTTTATGAACAAGTGTGTTGTGGTTTGATATTTAAGATTAAGTTTATTGTACTCGTCATATTTTTAATACCACCTTTGAGGCTTTATGGAGCCTGTTGGTGCAGACTAAATAAATAAATAAACTATGGTTGCCAATAAACATAAATTTTCGAGTGTAGTTTTGACTGATATGATGAGGCACAGAAACACCTTCTGCCACCTTCAACATCCCGAAACACGATCAACACAAACACAACGTGGCAGAGTGACTTTCCATCTGTAAATAAATAAATAAATAAATAAATAAATAAATAAATAATGAAACATCATTCAAGCCAAAAATTGCATTAAGTTCTATGTAACATCTGTATAAAATCGAGAAAAATAGGATTGAAAATTTAAATTTGTTTTTTAAATCGTAATTGCAACTTTATCATGTAATCTTTAATTTTTGCATGGTTTTCAACGTAAAACGTCGTCTAGATTACAAAGAAAATGTTGGTTTTGAAGTTTACGATGATTATGGTTGTGTTATTGATACATTTGTTACTTCGGACCTATTGCATTTACATTTGTAGATTGGACCTGTTAGATTGGTCTTTTGCCAAGTTAGAATGTACATTGGACTTTTTTGATTGCGATAAGAACTAATAAAATAACGTTCACAGCTTTATTTTTGTATTCTTGTATTGCCTCATCTTTGCAATTAGCAAACATTCAATCGAAAAGTAGTCTATTATATTTGAGAACCCCAGTAACTGGCTACATATTTATTTAATCGGATTATTGTAACAGGTGCACTAGGTACGAGAAATACTTGTTCTTTAGCGTAAACGCCAAGACTATATAGGGTTAGTGTACAAACTATATGGCCTGATGAAAGTTTTAGACCCACATGTATAAAATCAAAACTGCTGGTTTACATATCACGCAAATCATTCTTTTCATACTTAATTTACTTACTTAAGTAGCTTAGGGGATCTCCTAGGAGTGTGTGCATAACAGTGGCAATTTGTATTCCACCCAGAAAATAGGTTTGAAAACAGGCATAAATGTGTGAAATTTTCGTAAAAATTGATGAAACTAGCTTACCGTGCAAAACAGTGCAATAACGGACCAACGCATCTGATGTTGTTATTTTTTGCCTGTTGCCACGCAGCAAAGCTTAAATTAGAAAATAAGATGCATTGGTCCTTTATTGATTGAGATTTGTGTCGATTTGTGAGCTTTCCGAATGAATTATAATGTAGCCAGATGATGGAGTTCTCAAATATGGGCTACTGTTTGCTAATTGCAAGAATTAGAGGGTACAAGAGTACAAAAATAAAGCTAATAAAGATCTAATGCGAACATTATTTTCCTAGTGCGTACCGCAATCACAATAGTCCAATGTTCATTCTAACTTGACAAAAGACCAATCTAACAGGTCCAATGTATAAATGCAAATGCAATAGGTCCTAAGTAACAAATGTATCAATTACACGCCTAGAATCACCGTAAACACCGAAGGCAACATTTTTTTTTTTTATTCCTGACGGCGTTTGCGCTAAAAATCATACAAAAATTAAAGATTATACGACTGAGTTGCAATTACGATTTGAAAAAAAAAAAAAATTTTCTATCCTATTTTTTTTGATTTGACACAAATGTTGCTTGAAGTAGTTGAGTTATCCATCCGAACTTTTAGTTTGTTTTCATTTTTCGAACAATCAGAACACGTGTTTTTAGAAGGCGAAATGCGGGTCCTATGTACATCTGTCAAAATTTTAGACAAAAATTGTACATTGGACAAGTGGCTAACAAAAGTCCCATGTACAGAGCTGGGCGATATTAGACGGAAGGTACATTGGACGTTTTGTTATCGGTCGTATTTTAAATTTTTTTAATCTTAAAGTATAATTTCAAAATGATTCATACAAATAATGACTTTCCATCCAAAACGATATTCAACTCGATTTTGTTTATTTTTACTTAGGACCTAATTCAGTGTTTGGCTTGCATTGTCGAAATCACAATCCACAATATATTACGGCAACCATCAGCGCTCGTAATATGCAGGATATTGCAATACTCATCACCCAAGCGAATAAGTGTACTGTTTCCGGTACCTCCATGACTGTGCTATAAAAATTATAGCACGCCATTCATTGACGTTTATCCTCGCTTCGCATTTAATATTTTTGTTTTCTTTCTTGACATCCCACAAATCCGAACATTCGAAACGCGCAGTTTCACGTGCTGGAAATGTTTTCGCTGTAAAATCGAATAAATTCATAAGAATCCCTGGGAAAATGACAAAAATTGACCATCTGGTAGTCGATACGTCGGCGTTCATAAAAAATGCACAACTTCAGGTGAGAACGACATAATAAGTTTATAGATTATGACCTGTATTAAACGGTTTGTTGTTTCCGTAGGAAGTGGCCGAAAACTGTTACACCGTGCAGGGTGTGTTGGACGAAATAAAGAACGATCGGCAGTTGAAACGTTTGGTCGTATTGCCGTACAGTCTTCAAGTTCGGGAGCCCGATTCGGAAGTGCTGGCTAAAGTGACTAATTTCGCTAAAAAGACGGGAGATTTCGCTTCGCTTTCGTTGGTTGATCTGAAGGTTTTGGCTCTGACGTATCAACTGGAGAAGGAACATGTAGGAACGGAACATTTGCGAGAAGAACCCAAAGCAGCCCAGACAGTTTGCTCTGCACAGAAACCACAGGAACTGATCGGTACCGGAAAAGTGTACGGATTTTACGATGGAAAGAAGCGGCCCGGAAAGGAGACGGAACCAAGCGTTCCGAATGAAGAAGAATCGTTGGGCATGGAGGTTGAAGTACGGGATGAGACGAGCGAATTGAAGGAAAAATTTGCAGAGTTGAGCACAGAGGAAGCACAGGAATTGGAAGAAACTCTTCTTAAAAAGATCGAGATCTCAGAGGCAGAAATGAAAGAGGACTCGGATGAGGAGTGCGAAGAAGAGGAGTTTTCCGAGGAGGGTGACGAAGCGGATGAGGAGGATGAAGACGATGATGATGATGATGAAGGTTGGATTACTCCGTCAAACATCAAGGAGGTCAAACGCGACTATGGTACAGATTTGCTGGAAGAGAATACGTCGCCAGTAGCGTGTATGACTACGGATTTCGCAATGCAAAACGTACTGAAACAGATAGGGCTGCACATTGCCGCTTTGGATGGTCGAGTTATCAAACAAGCTCGAACGTACCTTCTGAGGTGTTATGCTTGCTTCAAAACAACGTCAGATTCCACGAAGAAATTTTGCCCTAACTGTGGCAACAACACACTGAAGAAGGTTGCCGTCAGTTTGGATGCAAATGGGCAGCAGGTGATTCACATTAACACGAGAAGGCCGTTGACGGCTCGATACAAGAACCGTCCAGTGTCCAAGTTCGATGGTGGGAAACATGCCGCCAATCCGCTTTTGTTCGAAGATCAACCACTACCACAGCAGAGAATATCGGCAAAAGCAAAGGCCAAGACCAACGCTCTCGGGGATGATTATACGGCTGGGTATTCACCGTTCGTCATGAGGGATGTTGACTCCCGTTCGGCTGTGCTCAGGGGCAAGACAAACTTGAAGCAGTGGATGAAGAACTACGAGTACGATAACCACAGAAGGGGCTACAAGAAATAGGTGCAATCGCCGTATTGCTGTAATTTAACTGTGAATCATAATAAATATTCTAAAAACTAGTTGCTTCATCTACATACTTACTCGTAAAATATTCATAACACTTTTAAGCTGTGTATTGCGGTCTTTCTTGTTGGATAAACAGGTAATGTTTTCCGTTCGACATGGATTTTCCATACCCAATAATTACGGAATTGTTATCAGAATAGTGAATCAAAATTTAATAAAATCAGTCAAATACAACAATCCTGCAGCTAGCTGAGTTACCAACGAAACACAATTGATTATTAAAGAACAGGATAGAAACATTCAGTCATGTTTTATTCTGTACGACACAGATTTCCTATATTTTTGTTTTACGGAGAAAATCCCCCAAACCAAATAACAAATAAAGGCAATTACGCGAAATTAGACTAAAACAAAGTTTGTTAAATCCGTCAACTTCAATTTACTTATACAATTTGGCAGCACTGGCCACAATCACGAAGAACGTACCCCACATTATTTGCTCGTTCTTTTCTTCGCATTCGCTTGTCGCATCTTTTTTTGCTAGAACTGTCAAATTTGCACGCAAGCAAAGCTGACCTGAAACTGGCGCAAGAAATTCATTTATTTGAAAAAATCCCGTCGAATTCTATCCAAAAGTAACTTTTTATCGCTTGAGAATATTTATCGGTGGTTATTCATCAAGGGTGAAGCATTTCCCCCGGCAATCGTTGCGGATTCGAAGGTAAATCGATTAATACTGACACCAATCGATCGTTAACATCGCATCCTCACGCCCACACAGCCGTTGTAAACAATCGTTGCAGTACAGAGGAGAATGTCTTCATCGGATGAAAAGGATGACAGCGGTGGCGGAGGACCATCCTCTTCCAGCGAATCGGATGTCAAAATCAAAGAGGAACCGGAGGCGGAAGATTCCGCACTGATGGAGGTGGACGGTTCTCCGCCTCCTGCCTTCGGGCCGGCTGCTCTTGGGCTTCATCCGGTTGGGACCAAGTTCCCGGAGAAGATGACCCCGACGAAACCAACTCAGGTGCTCAATGCTCGTGGAATGCCAGCTAGAATAAGGAAGAAGAACAAAATGTTCTTTGATGAAGATCTATTGTTCAATGACCGGATTCCACCGAAAGGTAGTCCCCGGAAGGGAGCGGCAGCAGTTGGAGAGCCAACCTCGGCAAATTCATCACCACAAAAGGGTCTGGTGACACCGTCGAAGAATTTGATCCGATCGGGGCAGAAGAAGAAAATGTTGTCGCGGTACGACAGTTTGAAGAAACGCAAGGTGGATCCGGATGAGGGTAGTTCACTGCGGGTGATCAATCCGATTGCTCTGCTGGACAAGAAGGCTAGTCAGAGGATTGGGCTAAGGCTGAGGAATCTACTGAAGCTCCCCAAGGCACACAAGTTTGTTAGTTATGAGTGGTTCTACAGCAACATTGACCGGGCACTTTTTGAAGGCGAGAACGATTTTCAGATGTGTCTAAGGGAGATGTATCCGAATTTGGCAACCAGACATCTGACAAGGTAGGTGGCTCAACCACACAAATCTTAAATGTGACTCATTGTTTTCAAATTCTAATTCAAGAGCTGAGTGGAACAAAGTTCGCCGGACCATGGGCAAACCAAGGCGCTTTTCCGCGGCTTTCCTGGAAGAAGAACGTCGCGAATTGGAACGGAAACGACGCAAGATCCGTCTACTGCAAACGAAGCGATCGGGAGACGTTTCGTTCGTCCGGGACTTGCCGAAGGAGATTCCACAGCAACTATCCGTAGGAACCAAGGTGACCGCTCGTTTGCGTGCTCCACAAGACGGTCTATTCACCGGAACCGTGGAAGCAATCGACGTTATGTCCAGCGCGTATCGAGTTTGTTTCGATCGGCCCGGATTGGGCTCACATACCATTCCGGATTTTGAAGTCGTGGCTAACGATAACCCGGAAAAAATTGCCCTGAACACAATCACAAAAGACTTCCGACCAAAGTATCAGAATGCTTCATTCTACGTTGCTTCACCTGCCGTCAAGAATCCCATCACAGGCATCAAAGGTGACCCTCTACTTGGTGGTGATAGCTATCCAAAGATCCCAGGAATGCCTGATAACAAGATGCTATTTCCGAAAGATAACATAGGTGGATTTCCGATCAAGTTGCTGGAGCTCATCGTTCGGACGCGGAAGACCCTTTCGGCAAAACAGATGAAGTTGCTTCGATTGCAGAATATGAACTCGGAAGCAGAGATCTATAAGTCTTACGGTGATCCGTTCCCGGAGGAATTCCAGAAGCGCTACGCCTCGCTTGTGGTAGCGATGGAAAAACTCAATCGAGACATCCACCAGCAGCTGAACCAACTGCAGGTCAGTTGTAAGAACCTGGCGCAGGATCCGGCAATACTGGCGATGATTTCTCCCAGTCATCTGCGTGAACAGTGTCGCGATCAAGCGGACGAAACTTTCGACAAGAACAACAACGGTCAGCTGACGAACGATTCGATGATCAAGCTGATCAAGGATCTCACCACGATCATGTACGTGGCATCGAATCTGGGAAGGAACGGTGATCAGACGGAACACTGTCTGGAAGTGCTGAAGGGTTGTATGGAGGAGACGAAGGGCCGGTTGGACTTTGACAATATGGTATCGTTTCAAAGAGGGGTCGTTCAGCACATGAAGCACATCCAGGCGGGCTTCGAGGCGGCCAATAAGCAGAAGACGGCCGAAGAGCAGCAACGGCAGTTGAAGCCACTCGAAGCGGCCTCGGTGGTGGATTCAGCTGACGCAATTTGAGCAGGGGCGTGTGCATTTCTTCCTTCTTTTGTATTAATTTTTCGCGATTTAGGCTAGTATAGTTTTCCCTCATTATATCCTTTTGCATTACGAAGTAATAAATGAATTCGGTAAAAATCTAACTAGTAGAGTTCTGGTTTATAAAAAAAAATTATAGCTAGGAAATGGTTTTCGAAATGAACGATTGAGGATCTAAAGAATCGGAAAATCCGGCGAAGTTGACTGTTCTTACGGAGATTGTAGTAATAAGTCTTGCAGTATGCTTTATCCACAATCTTAGCAAGCCATGTATCTCGAGAGACTGGAATAAACATAATTTCAATCATAGTCCTGTCAAACAGTCTTGCCAATTCACTCAGTGACTTGTCCAGGATATGATTACGGAGATGGCAAGATTCTTCAAGACGCACGTTCCATAATCGCAGTCGATTCTTCCTTGTAGAGTATCTGCGACAGTTAAGGCTTCACAAACATCTGTGGCGCACACTGCCAACACTGATCCAGTGCACCCCTAGATACAACCCTGCTTTAAGAGGAGTCAAAACTGTAGCGTTTCACTTTATTCCACGGGAAAAGTACGCCTATCGGTTTCCACATTGGTCACCCCCCGTATCGAGCGCGTCACGAACTACCGTAAAACAACATCATTTTGGAAGATGTCCCAGGAAAAACCTCCAGGCGGAAAATGCTGCTGTAGCTAGCGTAGCGGGAGTAAGTTCTTCCTTGAAGAACGATCCGGTGATGTGGTTCGCTCAGGTCGAAGCACAGTTGGCTCTGGCCAACGTGGTACGCGACCATATCAAGTTCTACCACATCATCGCGAAAATTGACCAATCGGTCATTTGCCATTTGACATATTTGGTCGCGAATCCGCCAGCAAACAACAAATATGACACTCTCAAGCAACGTTTGATTTCGCGATTCCAAGTGTCAGCTCAGGGCAGACTGGAACGACTTTTGAGTGCATGCGAACTCGGAGACAAAAAAAAAATGCAAGAAATCGCCACTGGACTGAACGTCACGGACGACTTGATGAAGATGCTGTTCCTGCAGCGGATGCCTCCTAGCGTCAAGGCTGTCCTATCAATTAGTGATGACTCTATCGGAAAACTGGCTGAGATGGCGGATAAAAATGGTCGATACGCCGTCCTCACAAATCGCCGCCGTGTCTACTACTGCTGCATCCGGGGTCGTGGCTGAGCTACAAAACCAATTTAGCGGCATTGACGGCTGAAATCCGAAACTTAAAAGCAACGCGAGGAACGTCCAGAAGTCGATCGACATCCAGATCATCAAACCGACTCCCTGATGACGAAATTTGCAGGTTTCATCGGAAGTTTGCCGGCCGAGCGTTGAAATGACGAGAACCTTGCCGGTACAGTTGAAAAAACTAGATCCTCGTTCGCTTCACACGGCGAAAGTAAACGCAGCCTCGGTTAGTCGCCGTATTCTGTTGTACGACCGTTCATCCAACATGAGATACCTTATCGATACTGGCTCGCATGTATCGATAATTCCGGCAACAAACAGGGATAGTAAAAGAGGAGCTACACCGTTAATCTTACACGCAGCAAACGGTTCGAGAATAAAAGTGTACGACAAAAAGTTACTTTCCAGGGTAAACAAATCTTTACAACCCTGGATTTGGAAAGAGCCTACCACCAAATACCCGTGGAGGAAGATGATGTGCCCAAGATTGCTGTAATTACCCCGTTTCTCCTCTATGAGTTTACGCGAATGCAGTTTGGGCTCTGCAACGCTAGCCCAACTTTCCAGAGATTCACGCACAAGGTATTCAACGACATGGATTTCGTGGTCGTTTCGTGGATGACATCTGCATCGCCTCCAGCACACCAGAGGAGCATCGCGAACATGTGCGTGCTGTTTTCGAGCGATTGAAATCATATGGTCTCGTTATCAACGTTGCGAAAAGTCACTTCGCAGAACCCCCCCCCCCCCCCCCCCAAACACCCCCCCCTCCCCCAAGCAATGATGCAACAGTATACAGCACCTTGTGCATCAGCTTCTCAAATACTTTGCTTAAGCAGCATAGTATAGAAACATCACGATAATTTGACACTTGGTTGACGTTGCCAGACTTGTGAATGGGAACGATAGAGGCACTTTTCCAAACCCCCGGGAATGTTCCTTCACGTAGCGATCGGTTGAACAAACACGCAACAAATGCTGCTAGTTTTTCAGAAACACTGGTGGAATGCCGTCTGTCCCGGATCCTTTCTTGGCGTCGAGGTCTTCGACGGCTTGCGAGATTTCATTTGGGGAAAATTGGATGATGGGAAGGTTGATGGAATGCGAGGGAATATGGGCGAAGCAGTCTTGACGTCGTACAGGCGACACTTCGCTGAACACACTCTCGAAGATTATGGCGAAGAGATTAGCGGCTTCTGAATTTAAGCTAGCATGAGCATCGTTGTAGCTGACGTTGCAAGGAATTCGGGAAGATGATTTCTGTTTCTTCACAAAATCCCAGAAACGTGATGGGTTCTGTTTGACACTGGCCTGGATTCTTGATACGTAATTCTCGTATGTGGTTAGCATTACTGACCTCCCGCATAAGCAATAACCATAAGAAGTGCCTAACCACCAATTCAGGGTATCATCCCAACTGCAAGTGGAATGGTCATACCATCTATAATATCTTTCCTGTATGGTACATGTTTATTAGGGCTGTACGATGATTCAGCATTACGTAAGATGATTCGGTCACTCTCGAACTTTGTGAGAAAGAAGCGGTGTCGTGCTTTTCTTTGCATGTTTCTGAGCTGGCGTAGCTCGGAGGTCCACCACGGTTGGGGATATATAGGTCGTTGGGTGTGACGAAACTAAGAAAATAATGCACTCCTTTGCTGTCCGCTTTTCAGGGCTGGAAAACCGGCGTTTTCTACTTGTAGAGCCTTTTCTTGTGTCACACCTTGTCTGTCGGTTGAGACATGAGCACTAACTCTTGTCCTAGCCTCTTATGGCTTACAGGGTGCGGCAGAAAATAATGCGAAAATTTGTTCTATTTCTTTCAAATCCCATTTTCAACTAATTCAAGCAATAATATCAACATTTTCGAGTGCAGTTATCTTTACCTATAAAGTCCTTTTAAACAAATTTATTCAATGTGTCCTCCATTTTTATTAATAACATCCTCGAGCCGAAGCCGGAAGCCAGAGCATGCCTTTCGGACGTAGTCCTCCGACATTGACTGCCATGTGCGTGTTATGGTTGACTTCAGGGTTTTCACACTAGGGTGTGATGTTTTGCAGACTCGTGCTTCCGGCCCAAATCGAATAATCCAACGGATTAAGATCTGGACTGCTAGGGGGCCACAAATCCTTCGGCCAAAACTTCATGTTATCGTTCAACCATTGTTGGGTTCGATTGGACGTGTGACACGGCGCTCCATCCTGCTGTACGACAACGTTTTGGTCCTCGGAGAAGTTGGCCTTCACCCAGGGAAGCACTTGGTCCTTTAAAATACCGATATACACTTCGGTATTGATTTTAACTCCAGCATCAATGAAAACAGGCGGCATTTTCAAACCCTTGGACGCCACCAAGCCAAACATCATGACACCAGCCGGATGTTTGGTTTGAAATTTGAATTTCACTTTTTCCGTAACGTTCTCCATTTTCTGTGGTGAAATTAACCGGTCCGTACGGCTGTTGGCCACAGCATCGATGCTGAAAAGCTTTTCGTCGAAGAACAGGATTATAAATTTTTTTCCTTCTCCAACAAGGAAAGCAATCTCTTGGAACGAGTCACTCGTAGTTGCTTGACCCGGTCCGTAATCAAGTGGCGTTTCACTCTGGTTCTGGAAGATGCATGCAGGCCTTCTTTGATGATTCTCCGCATGGCTTTCTCCGAAATATTGGCTTCCTTTGCAAGTTTTCTTATGGAACGCACCGGGTTGCGAGCAATTTTCGCACGGACCTATTTGATCACGTTCGGCGTGCGTGCAAAGCGCAGACGTCCGCTTCCCGGCTTCCGCTGCTTAGTACCATCCTGCAGGGACTTTTTTATGCGGTAAACTGTTGCCAAATGGCACCCTACCACCTTGGCAATCTCTTTCGGCTTCTTCTGGGCGAGCAACAAACTGGTGATCACTTCTTTCGCGAACATTTTGACGAGTTTGCAATAAAACAAATAGAATGTTTGGATGCAGCAATTGAAAGTAAACATAAACAAATACACTTTCGCCTACACGAATTAACCCAATACTCAAGTTTGAACATTTTCGCATTATTTTCTGCCGCACCCTGTATGTTTTTATAGTGTTTGCACACAGTGGAGAAAAGGGGGAAGACCAAGACGCATGTGAATAACTCATTTCCCCCCCCCCCCCCCCCCCCCCCCCCCCACACACACACACAAATAAACAATTACCTACCCCGCCCCCATCACTGCTTCTTATCTCTATTTGTAGGTTTTCCCCAAAAAAGAGGGCATGCCGCTGCTTATGCCTTACTATTACCTACATAGGCAGAAGAAAGCGATCACCATTATTTACGAGTTTACGGTAATTAAGGTCATGCCGGACCATTCGGGGTGCGGTGCAACTGGCGTTCGATGTTTTGTTGCTTGAAGGAGCGGTCCCATGCTTTTGTCGGAGAGTGCTAGTTACATACTTTCAACGAATCCTGCTGCTGACCTTTTCCCAACTATCCAACATCCCAGTTATTTCTCGTGGAAGTGCAGAGGATTTCTCCGCTTTCTTCAAAGCGAGTATCACGTCAACACGTTACCTTTCCGTATTCTCTACTTGGTACCAGTATTAATCCATCTATTGTTGTGTGCACCCCCACAAAAATGGGATTCTTCGTCTGTGTGAATACAGCTGATCTGGCAATAACGGAGTAGCATCCGTGGGCGGTCAATCATGCTTGTGCTCATGCTCATTTATTTAGAAGCCCATGAACTGGATGGTTCAAGCTGACGGTGATGATGCTATCAATTTCGGCTATCATCACATTTCCAGTTGATCGCAACTTCGTCTTGGCGTCGATGAGGTTTCTACTCTACATATCAATCAGCAGTTCGAAGTGAGCCAAGAATTCGGCTCCGATAATCGCATGGCTAACATCCGACACCAGGAAATTCCACGTGAATCGTTTCCTAAGGTCAAGGTCGGTTGTGATGAACTTCGTCGAAAACGTCTTTATCTCTAACACGTTTGCCGCATGCAAACGCAATAGGCTTGGAAGGTTTTTTTTCCTCCCCTCTTGGTTGGATCGATTAGTGGGGTGGGGTGGGTGTTGAGTGACGGACGGGAAAACTTTCCCCCCCTCTCGACTCCGGTGAGGGGTGGGGTTTTTTTATTAATTTGTGTTGTGGGTGGTTCCTTGCATCGTTTGGTGTTTGTCTTTTTTTGATTTATTTTTTTTACTGTTTGGGCAGGTTACGTTTCCCCCCCGGGGGGGGGAGGCCCAACGGCCGATAGCGGTCATAACGAATTGGAGAACCTTGCTTGAGACGACGAAATTCTGCGCGGTGCCCCTCCAGCTGCTATTTCATTTTCTCCACCTGCTCGTTTACTCCCGATGCAGTGCTGCCGATTGAGGTGATTCGACCATTATATCGGCCAGTTACGCCAGTTTCGTCAGGGTGCCGTCACTAATGGTCAACACTGTCCGAATATGCGATAGCATCCACTGCAGGAACAACATATTCAGTAGGTTGTCGTTCACGTTGAGACCGGGGGCGAGTTCCTGCATTACTCCGAATAAATAAACGTTTTATCAGGCAAACGATTTACAACGTGTTTATTCTTCTCACTCAGAACGAACAATGCTTTTCTTTACAAGGTTCGACATTTCTCCTCTCTAACGTTTGCATTAAAAAAATGGACAAACATTGCCGATTTTTCATGGATTTACCTTCACCGCCCTGACGAAACTACCCATGCAGCATCAATCATAGTTACCCATGAGTCAGCAGATTAAATTTGACAGCTCTATCAGTCGAACCCCCGTTGCCCGAAAAGGGGAAAACACCTCCGTAAGAAGGTTGCGCGTTCAAAAAACGGCACAATACGCCCTTTCCGCCATCTACAACCTCTTGTCACTTTAGTTTATAGGGTAAAAGCAAAAAAAAATAAAAATTAAATAATTAAATAATTACTCCGACAGACCAAAAAAAAATTAGACACCCCTATCGCAGGCTTAACGTTACCTCGAACGGTACGAAAGTGTACACTCAAAAAAAATCGACACGTTGTTTCCACGTGAAATTTTACGTAACTTTCACCCGAACACGTAACCAAATCTTCTTCAGTAAAATCAGGTAAACATTACGTGCCAGTGAATTGTACGTAAAAAATCACGTAACATTTATGTGATTTCTCTGATTTACGTGAAAATCACGTAGCTCTTATGTGAATTCCACGTGTATATTACTGGTTTTGGCAGTGGACGAAAATTACGTGCGTTTCACGTGGAAACAACGTGTCGATTTTTTTGAGTGTACATTATACAAGATGCGTTGTCATGCATTGAAATGAATGGCAAGAATCGAGGGCCATGCAATTATTGGAGACAGTGATTAAAGAAACGTTGGCGAAAGAACACGCAGGACATCAATAGCAAGGAAATTTGCCGGAGAACATGTTGCGGAAAAGTTACGACAGTCACTATTAGACAACAATCAGAGCGTCGAAAGAAAGCCCAGTTCCGGACGGCCGACGACCCTGAGCGACAAAAAGCTCCAAAGGATGCTGAAGAGGAAGACCGAGGGAAAAATGGCTATATCGCTGCGTGCATTTGGCCGGGAGGTCGGTTCAACCGGCCAAACAGTGAAATAGTACCTGACGAACATGAACATACATGTCAGGAAGCGGAAGTCGCGTCCAGTGGTTTAGAAGCTGCAGGCTATGACGCAGCGGCAGCGGCTGAATAAGATGGTCAACTCGATTTTCCCGGCCAATCGCGACGTGGCGGTGGTGATGGACGACGAGACCTATCTCACCCTGGATGGCAACGACTGGCAGGGCACTTCATATTTTACTTCCCCCACGAAGGAAGTGAGCTCCGAGGTGAAGTTCATTTCACATACCAAATTCCCCAAGAAGGTGCTGCTGTGGCTGACAATCAGCGAGAAGGCAATGTCATAGCCGCTCTTCTTTCGCTCCGGAGTGGCCGTGAACTGGGAAATTTATAGTACGAAATGCCTGCCAGAGGTTGCGTCGTTCATCAAGAAATACCATAAGAGCGAAGACGCGGTGTTCTGGTCGGATCTGGCGTCGGTCCACTACTCGAAGCGATCGTTGGATGTGGTACCCAAGTCAGTGCACCCGCCCAACGTCCCCCAGCTGCGTCCCATCGAGAATTTCTGGGATAACCTGAAGCGTAAGATCTACTCCCACAATTTTGTCGCGAAAACTGAGGAGGGATTGATACATAAAACGAAGAAAGAACTCAAAAACATGCCTACACGCATGTTTTTGTCCGCCATGGTGAATGTTCCGGTTGACTGCCGGAAGGGCTTAGAATTTTTTTTGCAAGTAAGCTTAAATGATTACCTTCCATGGGAAATTTATCAAAAAGCAATTATCTGTCTTAGCTTTTTTTTTATCACCATTCGAAAAAAGTCCATTTTTTTAAATGCAAACGTTACTACGGGTTACAAACTACAGCCCACAGGCCAAACTGAAAACCGGGTCATATGACATCTCCTACCGTTGTAATTTCGAGGTTCGGCGGGTGTAATTACACTCAACAGTCTAGTCAAAGAAGACACCAAGTATAAACAAGCATCGTCATGCTTTTGGGAAAAACCATTCCGAGAAGCGTTTATGAAAAAAGCCGCTCAACTAGTCAAAGGGAAACCGTTCGGATCAGTAACATTCAGTCACCATCTAGAGCTAAAATTACAACTTGTTTTAATCACTTTTGACTATGATATGGGGACGACGTAGACCCGTCAGGGGAATACTTGCTACACGCACAAAGCTTACGACCTACTAAATGCTATACGATTTCCTAATAATCTATTATACTCTCTAAAACTTACCAGAGCTGTCCGTTCGTCCTTTGTTAAAATTGCACAATACCTTACAAGCTGCCAATGTCGTTGAACCGCTTCAGCTTCTCCGGGAAGTTGTCCTTAAACAGCACCGGATCCGCTCGGAACTCAACCGTCTTGAGCGGCATCGTTCCGTAAATCTCCGCAAACCGATTGATACAAGCCGACCGTTCCATCATGTGGTTCAGATCCGCCGACAGCATCTCGTTGTTCGTGCACTCCGGACACTTGAACTTCTTCCTCGGAGCCACCTTGATGGGCGGCTTGTTGGTGATGTTGGCCACCAGGAAGTTCATGGCAATGTCCTCGCAGTTCATATGCTCATCGACCCAGTCCTTGATATTGCCCGGCATGGCGTTGGTGTACATGTAGCTCCAGTACTTATGGTGGAATGCCGCCCCAGTCAGGACCATTGAGATCTGATTGGTCCACTCGGATTCGTACCGCCAGCGGTTGGTGGCATTATCCCAGACGTGCGTCCGCGATGGGAAACCGACGATACGATCGGGGAATTCGCGCCACACTTCGTAGCCAAAGTCCAGCTCATCGGCAGTTAGCATCACGATGTCGTCGTCGATGGTGAGGATGGCTTCCGTTTCGATCTCCTCGTATGGGTAGAATCGGTTGGAGAGTTTGTTTGCGGACGTCTGGATGACTTTGAGCGGTTTGCCGATTTTGGGGAAGAGTGAAGGATGTGGGGGAGACTTTTTCTGGTTGTTCCAGATGACTAGAATCTTCTGCAGGGAGGGAACGGTGGCCAGTTTCTGGATGAGGATGAACAGACTTTCGATTCGATCGTACGTTAGGATGACGGCGGTGAAACCTTGAGATTTGGGTGCGATCAGTGGGAGGAACAGCGGATTCTGAGTGGAGTGTTGCGTTTTGGCTACGTTCCAGTGCATGTAGGTTTTGCTTAGATGTGGGAAAATCCGATCGTTCAGCTGATCCAGTGTGGTCAGGATAATCTTTTCCAGGCTGGAAAAGTACCGATCGTAAACGTATGCTCCTTGAGCTCGAAGCTCCTGGATGTGTTCTTTGGAAACGGCTTTGAGGGTGGTGATCACGGAGTGGAGGTTGTTTTCGTAGATTCGGATTGAAATCAAGTCCCAATCCAGGATGTCGCTGAATGGCAGAATCAAGTTGTCAGCCATTATTACAGGGATACAGCCGGCTGCCAGGACGTCCATCAGAGTAGGTTGAGAAAGACGGACTCCTCGAGCAATTAAGCAGAACTGACCGCTTTCCAATACATTCGGATACTCGTACTCATTGCCTTGGGGAAAATTGCAACGGATATCTTTCATGGTTTTGAGCAGTTCTTCCGGCGTGCTTGCGGATTCAATTGGTCGGGATGTATCGAAGCTTTCCTCCGCTTTAACTGTCGTTGTCGGACAGCGTTGTAGCAAGAGGATGTCGTTCGGGAAATCGTATGTTTGTTCCTGCATGATTCGGTATTGGCGTTGGAAGATATTCAATTGGGAAGAAACTAGCAGAAACTTTCGGTCCGAACGCATCGGATTGAGCTGAATGTGTTCCAGAATGGAACTGTACATCGGCATCGGTAGATCGAAGCCCGGTCGAAACGACCAACTGTCGAAGCCTGATCCGAGGATCATAGCTCGATCGGTGTTCACGTCCAATACCGTGTTATAGTCCGGTGCGGAGCCGGAAATAAAGTTGAACAGGATGTGGTTCTCTCCGTTTTCCCAGCTGGAATGATAGTTTAATGAGGATAAAAAAAAAATCGAGTGGGCGGTTTACTTGAAACACTTACTAAGGAAGCGACGCCAGCGCTTTGCCGACCAAATTCACATCAATTCTGTTCTGATTCAATGTATCCAGGGTCGGTACGAACAGACACGCCTCGTTTGGATTTGCCGTATAGTACGGACTATTTACGATTGTTTTCAGAATGGTGTAGAACTCCTTCGTCAGCTGGAATGCCTGCTTCCGACAATCTGCATCGATATATTCCTTCAGCGGATATACGTAGATCGATATCCGTTCCTGCTGCTCCTCAGCAAATAGCCCAGCGGCGCTCCCACCGGAAGCACCAACACCTCGCTGACCGCAACGATACACGTTGAAGCAATCCCAGAAGGAACAGTTTCTGTTCCGGGCCCTTGCCAACTCGGCATCCTTGTCCAGCACGATCTGCGGAATGTCCACCAAATCTAGCGAAAGTCGCTCGCTGTCCGCCTCCGAGACCGAAGCTCCACCGAACCAGAACGCCAGCAGGACCAGCGCCCCGACGAACGCTATCAGATAGCGATTAAAATCACTTTTTGGCACTATCGCCTGCTTTATGGCACTGCATTTCATCGGAATCGACATCGCGGAAACACTGGCATTCACATTTTTCATAGGAATTTATTATTTTTTCCACGTAGAACCGAAATTAAAATTTTGATCCTTTTGTGTAAACAACAATATGGGAATTTTAAGCTAGAACTTTTTTTTTTGACAATCGATGCGTGACTGGCATCGGTAAACAACTCGGCAGCCGTGAACGTACTCCATCGCTGAAAGGGATTGGCGATTCAAGCGTTTGTTATGACAATTTCAACTCAACTTTCCAAATGGTCCTAGATATCAATTAGGGAAGATTTCGTCCTATTCCGTTATACAACTTTTTAGCGGTTTCTTTCTACAGATAGGAAATAGATGAATTTATGGAAGATTTTGACTTGAAATGAATACACGACTCCGTTATTGATGAAAAGGGAACGCAAAGAAAGTAAGCCTCTCATTGTTAACTCGGTTCTTTCGGTAAGTTAACCGAGATTTGCTGGCGACGTGCATGCGTGGAGAAGTTGTCATTCGCAAACTTTGAAACGAATTTAAATTGCATTTTGGAAGTGAAATAATGAATCAATTGGAGAAAAAGGAACCGGTACAGGCCATCCTGATCGGTGATGGATTCAACGATTGTTTTCTTCCATTTACGGATCAGAGACCGCTGGTAAGTGGAAGCACCCTTCCGACCTATCGACCGGTGCACAGCTCAAAATATGTGGTCTTGTTTACTTGTTTACCATTGCATCATCTCAAAGGAAGATCTACAAATTTAAGCTGCTGAGGGAGTCGAAAATGATTTCGCTAATACCTTTTTGATTTGTTTTAAGAATGAATTCATCCTCAAGAAAATGAAAATGCAATTTAAATCGTTTTCGAAATTTAAACAAGGACACCGCAAAAGTCCTAAAAGATCGCTACATAATTCAAAGGAGCTCTAGTTGCACAGTCTAGAAACAACGAACACTGATCCTTTCCTCCCATCTCATTCCAGTCACTTCTGCCCCTGGTCAACGTTCCGCTGCTGGACTACGCGCTAGAATCGCTGAACCGATCCGGCGTGGAGGAGGCCATCATCTTCTGCAGCAGCCACGTTGATCAGGTGAAGGCGCACGTCAAGGCGCGCCGGGAGTCTGGCTGCAGCTGGTCCATCGGAATGTCGGTGTCGATTGTCAGCTCCGAGGGTTGTCGCTGTATGGGTGATGCCCTGCGGGATCTGGACGCCAAGGGTCTCGTGCGAGGAAACTTCATTCTGATGGGTGCGGACACTGTGACCAATGCCAATCTGGCAGCCATACTGGAAGAACACAAGCGTACGGCCAAAACGGACAAGGGAGTAGCCATGACGGTGGTTTATAAGGAAGGTGTTCCGCAGCAGCGAACTGGGAATGAAGTTATGATAGCAATGGATAAGAACAGCAAACGGCTGTTGTTCCATCAGCGGCTCAAGCCAACGCACAAGGAGCGGAATTTCGTGATTCCACTGGAGATTTTCACGCAGAACAAGGACGTCACCTTGTGTCATGGGCTGATGGATCCGCAGATTGCAGTTTGCAGCATAACGGCGTTACCACTGTTCTCGGATAATTTTGACTTTTTGACCCGGGATGATTTCGTGAAAGGATTGCTGATTAACGAGGAGATCCTGGCAAGTAGGATTTATGTCAGCTTCCTGCCATGCGAGGAATACGGAGTTAAGGTGAACAACTGGCAGAGTTATCAGATCGTTAGCCGGGACGTAGCCAATCGCTACGTCTATCCGCTGGTTCCGGATATGGGAGTGTGCGGCAACGTGTTGAGGTATTCGTTCTGTAGGAACAACATCTATCGCCATCGGGATATTAGGCTTGCCCGGGGAAGCGTCCTGAAGGCGAATGTGGTGATTGGGAAGAACTGCGAGGTGGCAGAGAAGACGGTTGTGGAGAATTCAGTGCTAGGAAGCGGCTGTAAGATCGGTAAGAACTGTCAAATAACGAACTGTTTCCTAATGGACGGAGTGGAGATTGGAGACGGATGTGAACTGGATCATTGCATCGTGGGAGATGAAGCCAAAATAGATTCGAGCTGCGTCCTGAGCAATGGTTGTGTTCTGGGAAAAGGAGTAGAATTGCCCAAAGGAACAAACATCACGAAGCTTACACTTCAAGCCTCGAATCCGGAGGACGATTGGACCGAAGGATCCAAGATGCTCGGAGAACGCGCCTACACGATTCCAGATGTCAACGATCCCAACGAAGATATGCCAGATTCTGACTACGAAGACGACCAGAATGCATTCAATCACGCGATGCGACTGAGTCGATTGGAAAGAGTCCATCCGCCGTCCGTCTACAGCAGCTCGTCGGAGGAAAGTGATTCGCGGGCCATGTCTCCAGTTCAGGAAGATGCGAATATTTTCCTCTCAGAAGTATTGGAATCACTCAAGCGTGGCTATTCGGAAAAATCAAATCCGGACTATTTGATTCTGGAAATCAACTCGTCCCGGTACGCATACAACATGTCCCTGTCGGAGGTGAACTTTTACGTGGTGAAGGCAATTCTGCAGTTGCTGGTGATGCAGGAGATTTCCGCCAAGAATATAGTGGCCAGTTTGAACCAGCTGTTGACCTACTTTGGATCGGTGTTTAAGAACTACATCCGCAGTCGGGATGCCATGATGGACTGTATGAAGGCTCTGGAGGAAACCTGCGAACAGGAGGAGTTGATTTCCAGTAAAGTTGCGCAGGTGGTTCATTATCTGTACGAGAAGGATTACATCTCGGAGGATGTAATTCTGGAGTGGCACGAAGCGCTGGATGGCGGCCCGGATGCTACGACGAAGAAGAGCCTCGCCAAGCTGGTAGAATGGTTGATGCAGTCCAGTGAAGAGGATGACGACGACGACGACGACGATGAAAGTGAGTAAGTGTAGATGTTAAGTAATAAACTGTGTTGGTAACAATTGACCGCTTATGGTTTCTGAATGAAGAGATCTCCTTGTTTGGGTTTGATTTTCTTTCAAATAAATCTACGCGTTTAGATTTGAGTAAATTCGATTATATTCCTATTTTAGAAAAACTCTCCCAGCAGCGTTATCCTCTGCAGGAAAGGCTGCGCTCGACAGGTCAGCAACGCGTAATTATTGGCCCAGGAACTGTTCCGATAGTGTCCGCTTTGCTTAATTTTACCGAGCAGCGCCTCCGGGTTCAGCTTGGTCTTCTGGTAGACCTTGGTCTTGAACATGTTTTGCACGAATTCCGTAATTGTATTGTTCATTCCCTGCTGGTGTTGAGGAAGATGATGCTCGCTGCCGACCGTCGGTGGTATCACCTCCATCCCATCGCCACCGTCGACGGAGCTGTTCTCCGAAAAGAATCTCTTCGCCGAGTTCATTTCCTCGTCTTCTTCTTCAGCGGTGGCAGGTGTTGGTGCCGTTGGTAGTTCTGCTGCAGCGGTATTCTCTGGAACTTCCGTTTCTCCGGTCGTTACATCCTGCAGCTGTTCTCGCTGGCTCTCGTTGAGCTTGACCTGAGCGGTTGAACTTTTGTCGTCTGGGTCTCTAGCTGATGATGTGAGTTTAATGGTTGTCATCCGTTCCGGATCATCTACGGATGCTGTAGGAGTCGGTGAAACCGGTTCTACCGGAACAATCAAGCTATCATCGTTAGTCGTTTTGTTGATGTCCTTTTTGGGGGAAGATTCGTTCTGCTGATTCTTAAGTGATTCCCGGGCTCGGTTAAATGCTTCTTCGAGTCGCTTTTTGGTTAGCGCCTGACGAGCTTCGGCTAGTTTTGCGCCGAGCTCTTCCAGTACAGCTGCCGGAATGGAATCCTCCAGCTGAGCTTCCACTACGGAAATAGTCTCCCCCGTGGGTTTCTCTGGCGGTTTCATTTCGTCACTAGCGGTTGCTTCTCGAGTCCGACTGAGATCCAATCGATCGCCGGCGTATTTCTCCCGACTGTAATCAGCAAAGAGATTCTGCTGTGGAAGATCATGGCAGCATCGAAGCATGGCTGGATCGATCGGGTGGGCTTCGGTATTGAAGATATAGCCACCAGCATCGATGATGCATTCGCCGTAGGTCGTATTGATTACCGTTCCAACGCGTCCGTCGTTGTGAATGAAATTATCTGGATCAAACAGAAGGTACAGATACTTAGTAGTTTCCGCCAGAAAGAACGATTCCATTCGATCTTCCTTGTGATGATCACGGACATTCTTTATCGTAGCATATCCACAAGGCGTCTTGGCACTGTGTTCTATGCTCCGCAGGATGTCCTCTCCGACTTCTAACAGGTAAGGATCACCGGTCGCCCGATAGAGATACATCACCGACTCGATCAGTTCCGGTCTCAGAGGATAATTCTCCCGATTGGCTCCGGCTTCTGCATTCGGGATATTATAAAACTCCGGAAGAAACCCGTACTGCTTCCAAACGGTATGATAATTGTGCAGTGTTTTCATGGCAACGCTTGTATCCCCGAACAAGCTCAGCACTCCAGGCCAGTACGCTTCCAGTGATTGGAAAACCGGAAGCGTAACCTGCCCTTTGTTCATGCTGACCCAAACGTGCCAATCATCCCTCTTCAGATACTTATCGATCGCTTTTCGACCCTCGTTGAACATGTGCATCAGATCCGGTTTATTCAGCATGATGGCCCCTTTCACCAGATACTCGTAGTAAGAATCAACACCCGCTCCGATGCCCGCATCCTGAGCGGTCCATCGACCTGTCTGCACATCAATATGATTTCCAAACAGTCCTATCGATGATCGATGCTGGTACAACCCATAGAGCGCATTCAAGGCCACCTCCTCATATACCGGGTCTCCTGTCAACCTACTCAATGCACCAAACTCCACAATGAACGTCCCGATCCCAGCCGTACAAGTCACGCTCGTTTCCCCGTACGGCACTCCGTACTTCAGATTGACCGTCCCATACGGCATTCCAGTCCTGGTGTCGAACGCCGGTAGCAGTCTCTTTGCCACATCCTCCGCCAGTCGCAGCAACGGTCCATTACACGGCCAACCCGGTTCCAGCTCAACTCCTGCCTTGTGACTCATCATATGGGCACTTACCAATCCACCAACAATGCGAATGTTCGTCTCAAAAACCGACACATTAATATCGCTGTCGAAAGACTTCTGCTCCAGCAGTTCCACAACCCGTCGGAATTCGGAATTATTTCCCATCACGGCAAGCGTATCTAATGCGTCGATCAACGTGAGCGAGTAGCTCCCCCAGGTATCCACTCCGTCACAGGACAGTGGCCGCAGTTCGTCATACTTGCTTGCATACCGGAGATACCCGTCGTAGGCATGCTGGAACATAGCTCGGACCTCCTCTCTGCGGAATGAGATAAACAAACCACGTCACAGCGGCTTTCGTAAGCTTAGCGAATTGATTTACCGTAATCGAATCATGTCTTGTTTGGTGTACTTCCGAAGCCCGGAAGCAGCACTGATGAGAGCAGCACACAGCCACACGAAAAGTAGAACATTCTTAGACGTATGACGCAGATTTTGCATAGTTTTTTCAACTGTTAAAATTTGGATTATTTGGATGCAATTTCGATGCAGACCTGTCCATTGACACTTCGGATCTTCTACCAACTTGGGAGAGAACTGTCCATGAGTTGATCAAAAACAAAATCGAGTGTGGTTTGAG
>JAHHFK020005288.1:0-51437 GCA_024533555.2 Aedes koreicus | reverse complement strand
TTATTTATAATTTTGGAATACTTTGATTATCTTATCAAATGTTATCATATAAAATTGGCAACACGGTAACACCACTGCTTCAAATTGATTTTCAGTAGCGGGTACTGTGAGCACCTACATATTTGACGTTTACGCTTTTTTGTTTTGTTTTTGTTTTTTCGTTATTAAGTTGTGTACCAGTGCATCGTTTTGTACTGCTCTGCCTACTCTCACGAGGAAGTTGGAAATTTACTGAGGTCCACAATTCGAAGTTTTCCACCAGACTGACCAAGTTTTCCGTGAGTGCTTTCGCTGCTTTGAGATTGTTTTGCTGCTGTGAACCACAGACCGCGGTAGGTGTCAAGAAAAAATATGTAGATTTTATACTAATAGTCGGCAACTATTATTTTTAGAAAAATGAGCTCAACCAAACGAAAATGTAAATTTTCGGTTGCGATGCGAGAAAAATATACCTGTTTTGTTGCAGGAAGAGACGATTACGATGCAAAATGTGCTATTTGTGATTGCCATGTAGATGTCAGCAATAAAGGAGCAGTTGCATTGGAGCGGCACGTGAGTACAGACAAACACCGCAAAATGATCCGCACTTCCGCTTCGTCTACCAAAATGACAACGTACTTTACGTCCGGCTCTGCATCAACTGTAGCAACCAAGAAAGCTAACGCAGCGGCTGGTACATTGGCGTTTCATACTGTCCGGCATCATCAGTCGTACAGATCTATGGACTGTACAGCAGCGCTAATGCGACAACTTGCGCCGCCGCCGCTGACGATTTTATAGCGCCGCCGCCGCCACTGATTTTCGACCGGCGCGCTGCTGCATTTTTTTGCCCGCGCCGCCGGGCAATTTGAGGCACGCCGATGATATTTTTTACCGCGTTGGCATCCCTTCAGTTATGTTCATTAGCCGTTTAAAAATCTGCTTTTATTACAATTGATGACATCTCGATGCGATGTGCCTTCCAGAGGGGTGCGTATGAGACGGTGATCAGCTTTGTCGTTTCGTTCTAGCAACTGCAGTGTACATTTTCGTGTTTCGACTTTCAGCAATTCCGCAAGTGAGTTTCAATTTAAATATAATAAAATGTCCGCCTTAAAGGTCCAGAAAATCAAGTGGCTAACCACTGAATTAACCTGTAAATCAGTGCACAGTGGATTCTTTTTAATACGTGATTGTAGTAATGTTGTAAAAATATTGATAGTTCGGTCTATTTCACTGCTCTTAATTTGAACTTTTCAATAATTGATTTATCTTTTGATCTTTAAGCTCCTATGTATATGAAATTTAAAGCAATTTGAATTTTTTAAATATTTAGTTTTTAAGGTTTTGATAGTTTAAGATTCCTAAATTTTTTAATCTAAACATTTTTAAATATTTGTTTTTATTTTTTTATTGTCTGATTTTAAGATAGAAGAAATGTTTTTGTCACTCCGGGCTTTGGCGGGTTTTCTTCTATTATTATCAGGGGGTTTTCTAAAACTGTTTGCGCTTATATTTTGCCAGCAGATTCTTTCTTCTTTCCTAGCATTTCAAGCTTATTGCTTTCGTCATTAACTTATTTCTTGCTTTCAACATAGTGTTCTAAATGCACTTCCACAGTTATTAATTAAGAGCTTTCTATGCCAGGTACCATTTTTTCATCAGTATTATTGTGTGGCAAGTACCATCATACCCTATGCCCAAGAGAAATTTTCCTTAACGAAAAATTCCTAGACCAGACAAGGAATCGAACCCAGCCACCTCCAGCATGGTGTTGCTTTGTAGCCGCACCATTACCGACTGAGCTAAGGGAGGACCCGCCAAAATATTCACTGAGTGTAAATAGAAGAATGTTGTTGCTATGTTTCAAAAAATTTCTTTAATCTCAGGATTTTGTATTTTAAGATAACTAAACTTCTACATTTTTTTTTATATTTCAAATTCTGAGATTTTTTCCAGACATGAAGATATTTTGATTTTGTGAACTTTTAAATTCTTCAATTTTTTGGATCTTCAGATTCTTAAATTTTTAAATTTTTAGATTTTTCGATCTTTTGATATTAAAATTTTTGGATTTAAAATTTTTAAACCGCTTTTAAGATTTTAAAATTTTATGGTTTAAAGATTTTTAGATTTTTGGATGTTTCGATATTAAAATTTTTAGATTTTAAATTTTTAAAACGAATTTAAGATTTTAAAATTTTTTGATATTAAGATTTTTAGATTTTAAGATGTTAAGAATTTTAGATTTTTAGATTTTTAGATTTTTAGATTTTTAGATTTTTAGATTTTTAGATTTTTAAATTTTTAGATTTTTAGATTTTCAGATTTTTATATTTTCAGATTTTTAGATTTTAAGAAATTAAATTTTTTGATAAGGAGATTTTTCGATTTTTCGATTTTTAGATATTTAGATTTTGCATGTTAAGGTTTTTTGATTTTGAGATATTTAGATTTATTATTTTAAGATTTTAAGTAGATTTTCAGAATTTTAGATTTTTAGATTTTCAGATTTTTAGATTTTTTGATTTTAGATGTTTAGATTTTTAGATTTTTAGATTTTTAGACTTTTAGACTTTTAGATTACTGGAACTGGATAGAACTGGATTTTAAGATTTTTAGATAAGATTTTGATTTTTTTTTTTTGAATACATTAGATTATTCAATTTTTAGATATTCAGAATTAATGAATTATTGCAGTTTTAAGTTTTATTGCAATTGAAAGATGTTTCGTTAGCTTCATCCATTGCGCTTTTTATAGTTCAAGAGTGTTCTTTTCTACGGTGCAGTAAAAATCAGGGTACAAAATTAATAAAAATGTCTAATCAGAGCCTTATACTCTACATTTCTGTTGTAATATGTGTTCAGTAAAATATTATTTATTGAATAAATAGATTTCCCGTGAAATCGTATTCGATTTCTGCCAGCGCTGAAAACTTGACTCGCCATCTTCGTGAAGATCTAAACTAAACAATTTTCGTACACAACAATTACGAAATGTGCAGAGCGTCTCTTGGCAATTGAACTCTGAACGCTGAAAAAACAGTTTTGGTTAAGTTTAGTAATAAAGAAATAAGCCGAATTCCCCGTCGACTAGTTATGAGCAAATTCTATGATGTTTAGTCTCATATCTTTGTACACACATACATACAGATACACACATACACACGTCAATTAATCGACCTGAGTCATATAACACTATGGATATCCGGGCCTTCTATCAAAATATAAGACTTTAAGAGATCCTATACTCTTTACAGTGCACGAGAAAGCCAAACAATTAAAAGGGATAAGCATAAGGAAATGTTGAGCGGATTATTTATGCCCACGCCGATCCACGCCGCCGCCGCCGCCGCCAAGGACGACCGAGGCGTGACGCCGGCTACGCCGCCGCCGCCGTTTAAGAATGCCATACACGCCGCCGCCGATTCAAAACAGATCGGCGCACAGGTCTACACAAAGGGGCAAAAAAGAAAAAAAATATATATAAATAAAAAAAATATAAAAATTAAAAAAAAAAAAAAAAACATACTCCCCTCATTTACTCACATTTTTTAAAAAAAAAAAAAAAATAATTTAAAAAAAAAAAAAATAAGAAAAAAAAAAAATAAAAAGAAAAAAAAGAAAATAAAAAATCTTTTATCAAATAAATAAAAAAAAAATAAAAAAATCCAAAACTTCTTTGTTTTTATAATTATTCCCCCCCTTTTACCCCCTTTTTATCAAAAAAATCTCCCCCCTAAAATTTTAAAAATGTCCCCCCACCCACCACCCCTCCCCCGGAGGCACCCAACCCCCCCCCTTTCCCCCCCCAAACCTTTTGAGAAAACCACACACGCTAATTTTGGCGTTTTTCAACGTTTTTGCGATTATCAACGTGGGTGTGCAGAATTTTTTCTCTCCTCTCGGCTTCCATCTGGAATAACTTTTGACTCACAGCACGAAACACCGTGAAATTTATACCACAGAAAGTGGGCGCTATAAAAGAATTCTTGCAGCGGTCACTTTCCGTGCCGCTGCAACACAATAAGTGATTCCGGATTCTAACTGGACAGAACTTTATGATAAAAAAATCTAATCGACCGTTGCTGAGTCAAGGGACACATACCCTAGTATGAAAAATTGCAAACAATTTCGTTGCTTACGTTTGCTTTTGTTTTCAATTGAACTCAAGGGAATCATTTTTTTCTGTGTGTGCACAGACTTTAACAGCTAGATAAAACTGATCCCATTCAGAAACAGATAAGATTCTAATGCAATGAACTTTTGATAATTCGATTTCGGACACGCATTAGACCTAAATTGGAAACGAAACCTTCCAACACTGCACAAAACCCATTTCAATGATGCGCCTGTATCCATTAGATTCCCACCGTGGACTTAATCTCCATGAACTATGGGTGGTAAAAGTACCCAAATCCACCGCTCCACATTGCCACCGACGATCGTGTTCCAACCGCTGCGATGCCTTGGCAACATAAAGTCGCATCCCAGCCGTCATAAAAATCCCCATTCTGCTCATCGTCGTCATCATCATTCAGAGCAGTTGCAGAATAACCCACCATCCTCGCCGTTTTCTCATGGGACATGCTTTTGTTTACTTATCTAAAAAGCTCACGCTCTCTCTCTCTCTCTCTGTTTTGAACCGCGAGTCATGGCTCTTTCTCCCGCTCGCGAGCTGCAACTAGCCCTCATCGATGTATTTGTGCTGTGTGTGATGATGGGGAACTTCGGCTCCAGCTTGCTCGGATCCACCACAAAGAGCCCCATCATTTCTCGCAACCATACCCGTGTCATGCGCCACCGATGCGAAGGCGGAGCAATCGAAATCTACACCCTGGGATCTTCTACTCGCTTGCATCGATGGTTTACTTTTTTTTTCCTTCTTGCTCGACTTACATTCTCCACTTGCTGCCTAATGCCGTTGCTTGCCGAGGTTTGAAGAAACGCCACCAGAGAAGGGAAAAAAATGACTCGTGGAAATGGAAATAGTTTCCGTCGTTTTTCATCAGAACAAGACAACCGGGCGGGACGACGACAGCGGAAGAAAAGTACTGTTCGTTTCCAATTTTCATCGCAAATAAAAGTGTGCATGCAAAATGCTCATACTTTTTTGGCCTTCTGTGTGATACTCGTTTTCTTATAAAATTTCGAGATAAAACTTTTTCATGACCCAACCTCACCCCCGCCCCGTTCTTCGGTGTTCGAGCTTTTACGTTTGCAATGTTGTATGTATGTAGATATAAATGCAGACCCGGGACACCATATTTTATGTACCACACCACCGTCGAGTGAATTTAATTTCTTTTCGAAATTCCTTTATCTAGGAATACATTTTTCATATAGAGAGCTGATGCACACATTTACCCATACACGTCCTCGCCCACAAGTGCCGAGTGCTCGAAACTTGTAAATGACTTCTTTCTTTATAGCATTCTGTGCCCTCTTGCCCTCTCTGGTCGGTTTCCTATGTGAATGGAGGTACGGAGAAATTGCCTTGGCAAGGAGCTCCGAAAAGGCTCCATCCGGGACACGCGGTGCTGTGGAAAATTCTTTATTAATTTTCATGTAATCAAGTACAGCAAAGCAGCGATCCAGGAATATGCACACGTCTTATTGATTTCTTTCTGCTGTTCTTCGGGTGCCTATGTAGCAGCAGCGCCATTTTCTCTGAACAGAAAGAAAAAAGAACTACTTAAAATTAATAGTAATTAAAAACGAGGCTACTGGTTTTTATAGCCTCTGGGAGGGTGGTACCTTGCCGAAGAACGAAGCAGAACGCGTGGTTGGAGTGCAGTGCATCGATCGCTGAAGGGAAATACAATGTAATTTTTCAAAGCCATCAACCGGGCTCGTTGGTTGGTTCGTTGCTGCCTATCATCAGCATATCATCCACCATCATCAACATAGGATGCAGGATGAGTTGAGGATGAGCGGCACGAATATCGATTCCTGATAGACGCAGATAACAACGCTCTGTGGATATCTGTGAGTCTGGTTTACAATTTGCGATTTAATCACCACCAGCTCCACACACATGAGAAAGAAACACGGAACGGGGACGACCGAACTTGGCGGTAAATTTTTCGCGATCGGAATCGAATCACGTTCAGTGGGGGGGATACATAATCACATTTGCGCTGATTAATAAACATCAATTGATGCCATTAAGTAGGCTGGAATGTTTTGTCGACCGTCGTCGATGCGGGATAATTGCTTCCGAGTAGTAGGCGTTTTCGATAATTTTAATGAGTGGAATGCAGATTGAAACTGGTATTAAAGTAGCCTGGTTGGGTCACAAGCTTATGTGATAAGCTTAGGTTAACTTTGAACAGTAGCTTTGCACATTGAAGATGATTTTTTTTAGAAAAGGAATGCCTAACCTGTAAGCAGTTTTCATCCCCTTGAAGATTCACAAGGATTTGATCGATTTCTTTTCTTGATACAGAATTGTACCGTCAAGTACCCAGAGGCCATGCGTGCCCCATTCACTGTGCCTTTCTAAATTATCCATATTACTTAATTAATCGAAATCGCGAAAAAAAAAAATTTGCATCACCATTACTGAACAAATACAAAACAATTGTCTTTCCGTTAAAGTAGCGGTGGAAGACTGCTTCTAGATCTATTGTGACGGTTAAGTTTGTTTGTTTCTTAAGGAACTTAGCTGACTTTGCAGATGGAAAAGCGTTAGCTTATTTATTTGTTTGTCGTCTTCAATTGTTATTGCACAGACTACATCTTAACCTAAATTCTTACGCCTATGTTTAAATACGGTCTTCTAATATTAAAATCAAACGCCACACTAACATTGCTAAAATCTCTCAGGCATGAGAGGAAAGGGTTGAAATACCCATATGTTGTCCTATTCGTTGGAAGCGTAAAGAATAGTTGGTTGCGTAGCCGACGATGAGGCACAGTTATGTTTACATTTTGAAGTAGAGCCGGGCAATCTATATTCGTTGAAAGCAATTCGAACACAAACAGTCGTCGTAATTTGGTGTGTCTGGATACAAGGGTCTCGATATCGATAAGTTTGTAACGATCGGTGTATTCCGGAAGCCTAAAGCCGGCCCTCCACGGTAGCTGGCGTAGAGCGTAACGCAGAAAACATTTCTGCACCCTCTCAATTTTCAATGACTGTGCTGCATGGTACGGAGCCCACACCGGAACGGCATATTCCAGTATACTTCGTACAAGCCAGCAGTACAAAGCCTTGAGTACGTACACATCCGTGAAAAACTGCGTGCTGCGTTCTATGAAACCAAGAACTGTGAATGCTTTGGCAGTAGTCTGTTCTATGTGCTCGTTGAACTTCAGCTAGCTGTCGATTAAAACGCCCAAGTCACGGATAGAGTTGACACGCTCAAGAGGGTCCGAGTTACCTCGGCAGTCGAACTAAATGAATGTCTGTCGGCGAGTAAATGAAATTACCTTCGTCTTCGCAATATTTATCTCCATGCCGTTATTGCAACACCAGCGCAACAACTTGTTCAAGTCAGCTTGAAGAGCGCAACAGTCGAGGGCTGAAGTAATAATTCTGTATATCTTGAGATCATCTGCGAACAATAACGACTGTTCCAGAAAGTATAAGCACACCTTATTTTAACGGTCACTTTGAATATAATGAAATATTTCAACATGTTTTGGCTGCGTCCTTTTGTTTGAATGACATAGCATCAAAAAAGTGCTCAGTTTTGTGTTACCTATCAAAATGCGCGGTCTTACTCCGGAACAACGAAAAAGTATCGTGCACAAATGGTGCACTGTGAGCGGACTCTCCTTGAGAAAATTGGCCAATGAAGAGGGTGTAAGCGTCGGAGCGGTACGATCTGCGATTTGAAAATATAGGGAACAGTGTACGTTTGAAGATGAGCCGAAGAGTGGTCGGAAACAAAAAAAGAAGACACACAACCCAACCCCCCCGCCGCAAAAACCCCACCCCCCCACAAAAACAAAACAACACAAACCAAAAAAAACCCAAAACAAACTCAAAACACCCCCAACCCCCGCCCCAACCCTCCCTCTTTTTTAAAATCTGGTGTATAATAATCAACCCGGGAACAAGTTGACACTTTTAGTACAATGTAACTGAAACTCAAAACTTTGGTCCGGTGGTTCTGTCCAACATGTCAAACCGAAAAGAAAATCTAGCGTATCTTCTAAAAAGGTCGGAATGCGGATATCACATGCGATATTGTGTGGGATAAAAAAAGTTAATGCAAAGTTTGATACATTTTACGCTTGCAATGACCACGGAACCAGTGGAAACATAAAAGTGTGTCGTACATAAATTACATCACGCACTGAAGGGCGGAAGAGGTATTAAGTGTGACAATCGGTACAAAATTTTGAATTGCTTCATATAAAACGAGTTTCAAAGGGGAAGAGGGAGCCCGTTTGGCCGGATTTTGATAGAATCGAGTTCCTTCGTGTATTTCTTTTGAAGAATGGGTATTTATTTCATTCTTTTCAACATATTTTACACAGTTTGTCTTATTGCATTTATTTAATCTTATCATATATTTCTCTTCGGTATACACGTTTATGACTGTAAATCGCTACTCACCTCGGAAAAGAATCCATTTAGTAAGCTTTTGGCGGAGTGTGTGCTTTGCATCACCAATTTTTTTTGCATATTGTTCTAGTTGCAGCTTTAGGTAATAATCAATGCACAAATGGACGAACTTCTGATCATTTATTCCATAACTAGCAATGCAAACATGTCCGAGAAGTGATTAACAATTGGTCGAAACAATTATTGATCGAATGGTAGAGCCAACATTCAATGTGCAACTAGTGATTTGAAATTGGTTCACTGTTGTAGAACCCCTAGTTCCGAAGTACACCTTGCAGTCTGCATCTTGTCATGCAATCTTGCGCTTTTCAGCACCTTTTGGTACAAGTATCTTTGTTTTTGTTTTGATTCGCTATTTTATTTTGACAGAATATTTGAGAGTGTATTGGTGTGAGTTACGGTCTTCGGGGCGAATCATTAAGCTTGGGACCGGTGTGCTAGTACTTCCAGAGCCAAAAAAAAAATTCGTTTTCTTCATGACTATCTGGTAGTGCCGATCAAGTTTGAAAAGATTAACGGCATTATTTTTTCGATTCCTCCCACTCCCCATTCAACACCACAATGACAGTGTTTTCCCTTCTTCAATTCCAAGGTGACAACTCATTCACCGGTTAATTTTCGGAACGAATGCGGATCCAAATCTCCTACTCCGCAATTTCAACTTCCGTGATGGATCTCAATCTGTTCAATCGCAAGATGGAATGATACCTATTCGATCCAATGAAATATACCGACTGAAAATGTTTATTTTTTCATCCAAATATGGATAATGTGCTTTTACTCATTTAGGTAAAATCATGTAACTCTCATTATTAGTGAAGATTACTCTCTTTTGTGAGTACAATTCACCCATAATGAGTTACCCATATATGGGTGAAACAATTACCCATAAAATGGTTATTGCGTCTTAGCGTGTAAGGTTTCAAGGATTCGTTCTAATATTACACTGATAGGCAAAATAAAGTGCCCACCTCTTCGTTTTTTCAATTTCTCTCATTTACTTGGTTCAAATTAAAGTAAACACACTGTATTTTTTTTATTATCTTATTTTTTATATTCTTTTTAAGTTTCACTTATGGAATACTGAAAAAAAAGGAGTTTTACATAAAGAAAAAAAAATCAATTTGTGTTGAAGAAAAAACAGTGACAAAATAAAGTGCCCACTTCAAAAATCGATATGTTTTCGATAAGTTTCCATTGGAAGACCCCTCGATTGTTTATGTTTTGATATTTTGACATGTTTTGAAGCAAACGGCTCAACCTGGTGCATTTGTATACGTGATCGCATTTGATTCAATTGAAAAAAAATGGAGAACGCAGTGCTTTCGAAAGCAATTCCCTTGTGTATCCGAAAATTGGTCGTTCGTGATGTGCAAAACGGTGAATCGCACCGGGCTGTCGCTAAGAAGTACAGTATCAGTAAGGCAGCGGTTGGCAAAATTCTTCTGAAGCTTAAAACGTTTGGATCAGTGGTGGATCGCCCTGGCAGAGGCAGGAAGCGGAAAACGGATGCGAGAACGGACACCAAGATCATGCGCGAAGTCAAGAAGAACCCGAAGGTAACTGTCCGCGAGATCCAGGAAACCCTTCAGTTATCATTTTCCGGTCGAACTGTTCGTCGCCGTCTCGTAGCACAGGGGTTGAATAGCAAACTTGCCCGGAAGCGCCCATTTATCAGCAAGGCAAACAAAGCCAAACGGCTTAAGTTTGCTAAGGAGCATGCTGATAAGCCCCTAGAGTTCTGGAAAACGGTTCTCTGGACGGACGAATCAAAATTCGAGCTGTTTAACCGAAAGCGGCGGGTTCGTGTTTGGTGCAGATCGGGAAAGGAGCTTCAGGAGCGCCACATCCAAGGCACGATGAAGCATGGAGGAGGAAATGTGATGGTCTGGGGGTGTTTTTCGTGGGGTGGAGTGGGAAGCATTGTGAAAATCGACGGGATAATGACGGCAGATTCTTACATCAACATCCTGCGAGAAAATCTGGAGGTTTCGCTGATCCAGACGGGCCTTGAAGAGAAGTTCGTATTCCAGCAGGACAACGACCCGAAGCATACTGCCAAGAAGACCAAGTCTTTCTTCCGGTCTTGTCGGATCAAACCGCTGGAATGGCCTCCACAAAGCCCGGACCTCAATCCCATCGAGAATTTGTGGGCGATTCTCGATGCCAGGGTTGACAAAACTGGTGTTACCAATAAAAATAACTATTTTGAAGCCCTGGAGCGCACCTGGGAAGAGCTAGATCCACAGCACCTAAAGAACCTGGTCGAGAGCATGTCGAAGCGCCTGCAGGAGGTCCTGAAGGCCAAAGGAGGACACATCAATTATTGAAATGCTTTTATTTTACTTTAATTTATGTTTTCTGTAGCCTAAATGAAGTGGGCACTTTATTTTGTCACTGTTTTTTTTTTCAACACAAATTGATTTTTTTTTTTTAAGTAAAACTCCTTTTTTTTCAGTATTCCATAAGTGAAACTTAAAAAGAATATAAAAAATAAGATAATAAAAAAAATACAGTGTGTTTACTTTAATTTGAACCAAGTAAATGAGAGAAATTGAAAAAACGATGAGGTGGGCACTTTATTTTGCCTATCAGTGTACTTTACTCAATTATCGGCCATTTTCAACTCCCTCTCTCCCTCACGTAACAAGATAGTAAATACATATATGAATTTTGACATCCGCTTCCTCCCAACGTTAATGTAAATCTTTTTCATGGAGTAAATCAGTAAAAAAAGCAAAACAAAAACCATTGCTTAAACGGCTTCTATGGCCAATCAATAACCTTCAATTATTCTCAGATTTATTGGATACAATACACCGCGGGACTGTCGTATTGTTTCCAAACATGCAACGCGGCTTAACACTTTTGAAACGAACAACCGTGGTTGATGAAACGCCGTGGTGGTAATTTTACTCGGAGGAAAGCTATTTATTTCAATAATTAAATTACTTATAGCTGAAGTTATACCGTGAATATAAAAATAGACTCTTTTGATATGGTACGCTTGCTTCTTGTGTTGCAACCACTCATGATGCATCAAAAACATGCTGCTCCGAATAGAAAAATCAGTGCATCTGCCGGAGACGACCCCATTGTTTACGTTGCGGGGCGACATCTACGATTTGCAAGTGGTTACACGAAACTATACAAATCTGTCATGTTGTGGGGGGGTGAAAAAAAAAGAAGATGAAAAAGAAGGTGAAACAAGATAACAAAACGCTTCCCGGACCACAATTCTATACTGTAAGCGAAGACAAAGACATCCCCGAAACGGAGAACGCAATTTTTACCGAAAAATGTGGTACGGAGGTTATGGTTTGGCAGGCAATATGCGAGTGTGGTAAAACATCTAGTCCGTACATCACAACGGAGACGATGAACACTCAGAAATACTTTAAGGAACGTCTCCAGAAGCGATTATTGCCGATGATCAGGCAGCACGAAGGTCAAGTAGTGCTTTGGTTTGATTTGGCGTCATGTCATTACGCAAAGGACACTTTAGAATGGTACAAAAGTCAAAATGTATGTTTCGTGCCGAAAGACATGAATCCGCTGAACTGCCCGGAGGCACGGCCAATCGAGACTTTTTGGGCTTTAACCAAAGCAAAGCTTCAAAAATTCATAAAACCAGCGGACGACATCCAAAAATTTAAAAAAAGATTGGCCAAAAGTGGTCAAAATGGTGGGAAGTACCACTGTGCAGAAGCTAATGGGTCATGTTCGAGGAAAAGTTAGGAGTCTTGGCTATGATGAAATATTTTGATCAAACGATGCGCATCTTTGGCTCTCGATCGGGTCTGGCGGACGAATGATCGTTGCATCTTGACAACGATTCTTTGAGAATGTTGCGGGAATTATCCTTTCTGAGCTCCTTGAAGCAAATCGACTAATTGATGATGCGGCAGCTCAAAGTTGTAATATATATTTTTATTATTTATCTTATCTTAGTTCAATATCAATCTACTTAACAATCGGTCTCATACTCAGTAATTCACTAATTCAATATATTTTTAGGGTAGAATCTGTAAATACTTTCAATTATTAATTCTAATTAGGTATAAAAAAGTTAAGATTTTATTAACAAGTTCAATTTTGCTTCCATTCTCTTCTTACACATTGATGACGATTTCTTATTGACGTTATTTCAACACGATCCATTGTCTCCCACATTATACTTATGACAGACATACAACGCTGATCGTTGTACGAACTGTCAAATACTTTAATCCAGTACCAAAAAACACGTACTAGACTAAAGGAGTACAACTCCACCCGATGTCTTCAAACTTTTTGACCGCCGGGCGTTCTTTGTCTTCAGTGACAAAATCACCACTTTTAAAGCGTGCAAACCAACGTTGACACATTCGAATGCCGATTTTGTAGTCCGGGTATGTTTCGAGAGCAATTCCGCTGCTTGAGATGCATTTTTCTCGAATTAAACAGGAAAATTAAAACTCCAGCAAATCTGCTTTGATGGCTCGAATTTCGACATTTTTCGGCTTCACAAAAACTTGTTTACTTTCACTAATGATGCGTAACTTACACTGAAATAACTAGAGAATAGAATGAAGTTTCGGATGTGATAGCTGTCAATGTCAAAATTCATGTCAGAACAATAGATATGAAGTTGTCTGCAAATACGACATTTTCTAGGAATACCCCTAATAGTTTTTATTAAAAATAAAAATCGATCTTCAAAGGAATATCAGTTGAGTTCAGGCAAATCGAAATAAAAATCACACTTGGCAGCATGTAAAAGACAGAGAACAGACGTTCATCTTCGGTCTGCTACTTGTGTAAAACTTTTAACCGACATTTCAGATGTATGTCGTTATGCTCCTGGTAGGCGGCGCTGCAGTTGTGCGATAACTGTCATGTAAATGTTTATCAATAAAAAGTCAAGCACATAACCTGAAAAGTTTGGTTTGGTTTTCTCTGCACTTGCTTCTTATACCGGCTGCCCATATTAACTTTTACACACGTTTTTCAAGAAAAGGTATATGGACATCAATGTCTGTTCTCTGTGCACCGGGCCCCCCCCCGTTTTTTTTTTTTTCGGCCCCCCTATAGAAAAAAAAAAATTTTAAAATTTTATAAATTTTAAAATTTACACCAAAAAAGCCCACCAAGTAGAGGATTAAATTCAAAAGCTGAAACAAATTTTTCAAAGATTGATTCGCTAGCCTAAGATTTTTCGATCATCTTGAATCTGGATTTAGATGTGTCGCACCCCCAGAGTATCGACTTAAAAAGTACACAGAGAGGAATTTGATAGTCAATTTTACCATTATTGGGGGTTAGGATGACTATTGCAGTATAGTGATTTTGAACCGACTATGATCATGGTCAAAACTACCATTAAAAATAGTTGATGCAACATTTTCCATAATGTCGGAATAGTCCTTGTTACCATGATCATGGTCAAAAATGCCATGAACGTGGTAAATTCGACCATTTTCATGGTTATTGAAACCATTATATGCGATAGTCATCCTGACCATGATTTAATTGTGAGTACAACGATGAAATTTTTCTCAGAGTAAAAAGAGGTTACGGAATTTTGTTCAATATTACCCACGCTCGTTTTTTTTTTTTAAAAAAAAAAAAGAAAAAAACTACAGTGTCTTTAAAAGAGGGAACAACCCTAATTAGAGTAATTGTAGGGTTACTCAGTTTTGCTTAACTAGGTAATCTGTCAAAATTAGAGTAAACATTACACAATCACGCTTGTTTGTATTTTTCAAAACTGAGTAGAAAACGACTCATATTTGTTAAAAGTTGAACTACCCTAATTAGAGTAGCTATAGGGTTACTCGTTTTTGATTAACTAGGTCAGTTAGAGTCAACAATACTCAGTATCTTATTTTAGCTGTTTAAACAATCAGAGTAAAAGCTAATTATATCCATTCAAGTCCGATGCGCCACTAGGGAGTGTTTTTGATTCTATACTTAAAAAAAACCTCCATAATTCAAATCAAAAATCTCCATGTATTGTATTGTTGGCATGGGTAGAATTCAGCGCTAAATCGACTAAAAGAGACAGCTTTCGATTTTTCCGAAAAGGTCGGTATCGAGTTCAAAAGAAATTTCTTTTTCTATCTCAATCCCATGTTAAATTCCGTTTACTGAAACGGAAAAGTAAAGAATCGAAAAGAAATTTCTGCAGCAGTATCCACCTGAAAAGAACGAAAAATAAAATTGGAATTTGTAAGGTTTCCATGTAAACTAATGGGAGCTGTCACTTCTACTTTCGGAAAAAATATTCCGCTCGATTATTCCGTAAGTGAAGGTGACATTTCGCTCCATGTAGATCAATTGTCAACATTCCGCTTGGTAATATTGAATAAAATTCCGTAACCTTTTTACTTTTTAAGTCGATACTGGCCTAAAGCTGTCACTTTTACGCTCCCATTAATTTGCGTGGAAACCTTACAAATTCCAAATTTATTTTTCGTTCTTTTCAGATGGATACTGCTGCAGAAATTTTATTTCGATTCTTTACTTTTCCGTTTCAGTAAACGGAATTTTACATGGGTTTGGAATAGAAAAAAAAATTCTTTCGGACACGATACCGACCTTAACAAACCAATGATTCTACACTTAGCGAAATAAACTTGCAATATTCATAAGATTGCATTATGATTATTTGCTATAAGAAATCAGTATAAATTTCACAAATTTGCTTTATGAAATATAATGATGTTGAAAAAATAACATAAAAAATATAATGATGTTGAAAACATAATAATAATATGGAGCAACCTGAATTCTAACCTTGAACGTTGAGGTTATGGGTCCAGTGACTTGCACACTAGTATATATCAACACTTGTAATTAGGAAAACTTAAAGACGTGCAAGAACAACGTGTCGTGTGAAACAAAATCCATTCACAAGTCAGCCTTATGAAATTCCAAAGCATCGTTCATAAGTTGAACCTTATGAAATTCTTTAGTTAATTTACCTCAGTGTAAAACTTGATTGACAAGGTTGCTGATATTATTGAATATGTTCTCGTCGATTGCTTTTACTCGGAAAAGTTATTGTTGAATTGGAGCGGTGCACGTTCTTACGACACCTAGGCGGAGCTCATGTACATGCGAGTGTACATGTTAATGTCAAAAGGCGATGAGTTTTGTAAACATTTCCATTAAAATTAATTATTGTCACGAAAATAAGCGTATTAGAGAGAAAAAAAAAAAGACGGAAAACAGTTTTTGCAACGTAATGGTAAGCATAGTAGGAAGATTGGAATGAAAAGTGGAAATTATTACAAATAACATGTCCGGCATCAAAAACATAGCTGCCTTCTCGAATTGGTCGAATGGATTCCGCACCGTAATCCAGTTTGTCGATTAGGAGGATGCTGATTAGGACTTCCTTGTCAGCTAAAGCAAAACAAAATCATATCCCCACACTGGCGATATTTTTAAGGAACATTTTTAGGGAGAATTTTTACAAAATCACTAAAAACAATCTATTGAGCTAGAATCATTTTTTTATTTCTACCTGTGTTAGCCATTTAACCCAAGTAACCACAAGCATTATATTATTGCACTTATTCAACCCAAAATCAACATCAGTAATGCGGGATCGCATTTATTCGACATCATTAATGCGGGATCGGCTCAATTCAACAGTTGTCAAGTAATGAAGCGTTAGATTAGCTTTAAGAATGTAGTGATGCATTACCAATGCAATAATGCTACTTTAGCAATGTCTTATGGCATTACAAAAGATATAGCATTAGTTCGATCTTAGTGGGGCCCTTTTCAGCTTTAATCCAACTTCAATGATGCACTAGACGTTATACATATGCCCTATATATACATGCTATTACAGCCTCGTGGTTACTTGGGAATTCTATCGAAATGATTGTAAACTGTGTATATTAGTGTTCATATATGTAAACCGGTGAAACTGCAACGAAAATTCTAACCAATTTGAGAATCATTTGCTCACTAGTTTGAATTTACACCAAATATAAAAAATTAAATTAACATATAATGAACTATTTGCAATGCAATAAATTTAGAATTTATTTACCACTACCACTGTTGACTAGCGATTGATTGGCAGATTTATAGAAACTCAATGTAACATAAAGGTTAATTATCACTAAACCATGAAATATTGTAGAAATCATTATGGTTTTTGCTACACTAAACCAAACATCCTTAGGATGATCATAAATTGATCCTTATGTAGTACAGAAAAGTGATGCGTTTTAATTTTTATTAAGACTATCATGATATTCGGGTGAACTAGTTTTTCCTTATGTGTTCGACAGGGTACCCGGGTACCTTTTCAGGTTTGACAATACGAAATTTTATAGTTTATTTTAAAACAGGAAGCTGAAATTTAGTGACATATTAGTAAAAGTTGGAAGGCAGTTTTTTGCATAATTTTTTGTGTACACTAGCAAGGGGGGCCATAAGGAGGGATTTTGATTTTTTTGTTTACCCTTTAAGTGTTTGACAGGGTACCCGGGAACCCACCAAATTCAAATTATGGTAACTGTAACAATTATTGTTCGATTTTAATTTTTTTTTGGCACCGTTAGTTTCAAAAACTCATTCGCTTCATGAATATTATCGGCAACGACCATTTGAATTCATCGGGTTGCTGAAAATCTGGGTTTCCGGGGTTGTGGTCCGGTACAGAGACACTGTTTGGGAATATCAATTGAATTTCCGGGAATGGATGTCACAATCTTTGGAATAATTTCTAGAAACTATCTCTATTCCATTGTGGGCTATTTGCCGACTTGTGCCAGGAACGGCCATTCTGTAACAGGTTCCCGTGGGACCTAGAGTGGCCATGAACACATTTAGAAGAAAACTCTGGCAATATGGGTATCAATACGGGCTATTTCCCAACGTTTTTTTTTTTTTGGCAATATGATGATTTGTCCTTAGATCGGTCATTTCGGAACATTTCGACTAGCCATGAACATTTTCAGAAGAAACTCTTGGCAATATGATAAATCCAAACGGACATTGCCGATAATATTCATGAAGCGAATGAGTTTTTTAATCTAACGGTGCCAACAAAATTAAAATCGGTCAATAATTGCCAGAGTTACAATCATTTGAATTTGGTGGGTACCCGGGCACCCTGTCGAACACTTAACACGCCCGTTTCATTTTACTCAATTTTTGATTACAATTGTATACCATCTCTTTTTCTCTCACGGAAATGTTACTCAATTTTCTTTAAAAAGTGGATCTACTCAATTTATGCGTAGATCCACTTTTTACGAAAAATAAGTAACATTTCCGTGAGAGAAAAAAGTTAGTTTACAATAAGGGGTTTTAATTTTAAAAAAAACATGTTTTTTTCCATCCGTATCGATGATGGGCATTTTTCCTAGCACAAAAATATGTTTTATGAATCTCAACTATTTTTTCTCGATTTTTAAACAAGAAAAATCTAATCATTTTTATTTTCACAAACTGACTTGCAGTTTCACAAAGTGACATTTATACAAATTGACAGTACTTAATTTTCAGTATCGGGGGCTCCCATTATGACATATATGTCAACTTATGTATGCTTAAAATCAATGGTTGGTTCGTTGGTTTAGGTAGTCTGTTTTTTTGTAGCATGTTTCATGGTGAAATAGGATGGTGTTGTCTGGCAATCATTAATTTTTGAAATTGTTTTTTTCAATAGTTTCGCTTGTCAAAATTAAAAAATAAATTAAATGCCGGTATATTATTATATTTAGTATCGAATAATGTTATATCCACATACCCTTATAATACCCTATTGTAATCAAAAATTTAGTAAAATGAAACGGGAGTGAAAGGTGTTTTTATTTATGTCGAACACATGAGGGTTAGTTTGGCCATCTAGGTTTGAACATATCAACTATCTAATTCCTACCTGTAACAACCTTTGGGAATACCTTCTTCATTATATTTGCAAAACAGCAAGACTTTCGGATGCTGTCAAATCGATTGCATCGACAACGGTCAGTTTCCGACACTTTTCGTAAACAAACCATTTCAGACGACTCTGAGTTGTGAAAATATAATCGTTGATTTCTATTACTATTGCTTCCCTATTGATTTAACAACATCCGCATAATGTCCATTCCTCTCGACGCACGAGAGATACTAAGCCACTTGAATCAACTTGGTTACCGGAACATCACACCCGAACAACTCAAAGAATTCCAAAAAGGTAGGTGGAGCAACAGTTTTGTATCCTTAAAACATTTATTTTCACTGATGCCGCGCCGGTCAAAAATCTTTGTTATGCAGATTTACGAAAGCTCATCAAATTCGACACACGGAGTGGGCCTGGTGTTTCAACAGTTGATCCGAACGCGATAGCACGTGCAGCTCAACAGATGAACGCATTCCAACGGTTGCACACTCTGACGACTATCAGCTACAATGCGAAGATTGCACGGAAACCATCTTCAAAGCAATCAACGGTGAATTCCCTAAGAGAATTTGGCGACGAACCTCAGCGATCCAAGGTGGTGACGCCTGCAGATGAAAAAGATGGAAAGGAAAATCACCAGATGGGCGGAAAGTCCAGGAAGCCTCATAAAGAGAAAGAACACGCTGCGAACAAGATGTGTAAGTTGGAAAACTATACTTTTTTCTGAGAGCGAATGACCACTAGATGCTTCCATTGCAGGGATTCGGCCGAGGAGTACCAGTGCGAATAGCTTCCGTAAGAATGATCCCGTTTCTCTATACCATGCGTACCAGAAGGATTGGACTCGTTTCAAGAATCAACTCCCAGGAGAAAACGACCATTCCGACCTTAGATGGCAGATTCGAACCAAGTTGCTTGCTGAAAAATAGTCGAAATTCGTCCCAGCAATCTCGACAAAAGTTCCATCCATTTTAACACAACTTAGACCCAATTGGAGACTGATTATCGTAATTTAATTTCGAAATAATAATATAAACCAGACTCGTTAAACCAATCTATATTTCAAACATAATTTATCGATCTATTTTGAACTTCGTCATCAGTGATCTCGCATCGTTGCGGTGCAGATGCTCGGTGAGCTTGAATTCAATGTCTTCGATGGCGCTCTGCGTTAGCACCAGGGTGTCGTGCTTTAGCATCGAATACACATTCAGTCCATAGACCGGCATCAGGTTCATGTGGTCGAGAGTATCCGCCCCAATTGAAATATTCCGCGGCATTATGTCGCTGCTGTCGATAAACAACACCGACGGTCCCCACGCTCGCTCCTGTACCAAATCCCGCAGATACTGTGGATCCTCCGTTGGAATTTCCAAATCTTTCACGACATGTAGGTCATCCTGGGCTAGTTTGATGGAAAGTGTCGAAACCAGCCCAAGCACCCGATTGAAGAACGGCAGCATGTAAAAGTGCGTTGTAGGTGATCGTGGGCCATGGGCAATTCCACCTCCGCGCCACAGTGGAGAACGGATCGACCCATGACGAGCCTTACCCAATCCTTTTTGCGGCCAGGGTTTCCTGCCGCCACCTCGAACTTCATTCCTAGTCTTGGCGTTGGCAAAACTCACGAATCGATACTTGCGTTGCCATTCGATGTTCTGGTGAACGATATCTATCCTCGGCGATGCACCAAAGATTTCACTGCTCAACTCTAGGATTCCTACTTTTTGCTCATCGATGGTGTCCAGATTTTCTATCCACACGGAACGGGGAGCGCGGAAGGAATTGTGTTCAGTCGGCTGAAGCTCTTGCTGTTGTTGAACCAGAGCCCGGCATTGATTGATTGCTACTGCTGGTTGGGCTTTAAACCCGAGAAGCTTTCCGGCACTTTTTTGAAACAATTGAAACATTTTAATCAGGAAAAATGTTCGAAAATTCGAACGCGAAGTGTTACGCGATTGACTTTTGTAAACACCACATGCAAACCAAAACCACCCACCGCGAATGGTGGAATAGATAGAAAATGTCAAAAGCGGTTCCTACCCACCAAAGGAATACCTTCTTTTATGTATAAATCTTGAGCTGAGACTCCTCTTGCAACGAAAAGAAGCAAGACAAAATTGAAATAATATTTGGCGCGCGAAGCTCCGTGAGATGTAAACAAGGATCGAAGATCAAAATAATCCAAATTTTCTCCTCTGTATAAATTAACAAAAAAGTTATGTGAATTTATCTTAAATTCTTTTGAGAGCTGTGAAAAAGTGCAGCAAAGAGATCAAGAAGTGTAGAAGGCCTCAAAAACAACACCCAACCCAACCCACCCAACACCACCCCCCCCACATAACACATTTTATTCACCTCCAATAACAAAAAATCCCACAATTTAAAAAAACAAACAAAACAACAACCAAAAAAAACAAAAAAAAACAACCCCACTCAAAAAAAAAGAAAAAAGTATTACTTTCCTAATTTTATTTGTTATAATATTATCAGGTTCAAAATACAAAAACAATTTTTCACCTACAAAAAAAGGGCCATCTTCCTCGCCATTGCGTTCAACAAACACCATGCTGGAGGTAAGTGGGTTCTGGAGTATGAGGGGCTGTTTTTCCAACCACAACCAACCATCCCCCTCCACGTAACAAACAATTATTCACTAGTTCTAATTTTCCCCTTTTTATGTCGATGGGGTCAAGAAGTAAATATACATTTCTGGTCAGACCTAACCCCCATTATTTATATATTTTCTTTAAAGGCAATGAACTTCTTATAACGTTAGCGTTAATAACTTTTTTTTTTTATACATTAATTGTTATGTTTGTGTTCTCCGTGCGTGGAGTAACGATTATGATGTAGAAGGAGATGTCTCTTTTTTGCTAGGGAGTGGTAGTTCCCGCTCACCCCTATGGTGCTCGAGCGATCTCCCTCAGTTGAGTTGTGTAGTGGAGCAAAAGGAAGAAAGAAAATGTTTGTTTTGACAGTTCTAAGAAGATCAAAAACAAAATGGTGGAGAAAGAAGTTTTGTGCATGAAACTGTGCGTTTTTTCAAGTTGAAGTAAGATATTTTTATTTATTATATTACGTGTCATGAATGGTTGATGTTTAACCATTTTTATAGAAAATCAACGAGCAAGTTAAGAGAGACGGAGAGAGTACTGTGGCCAGATGGATTTTTTTTCCGACGAATGTTCTGTTGGGCGGTGCTTAGCAAAATACCGGAGAAGTAGAGTGGAGTTAATTGTGATGCTCTCAGTAAAACTGATGTTTCATGCGTTGATGTTATCGTCATTATTCTTGCTGTGATCCAATAATTATTCTTAAAACTATCCAGGTTAGCTGTTTTTATTGATTCATTATTCGAGTTGTTGAGAGAAACGTAACTGTCATATTTTACAGATTCATACCAGTGTTGTTAATACTTATGACAGACATACAACGCTGACCGTTGTACGAACTGTCAAATACTTTAATCCAGTACAGAAAAACGCGTACTAGACTAAAGGAGTACAACGCTGTACGTTGTATGTCTGTCCCAGGCATAAGACACTTTCCGGTGGAGTGACTGAGTAAGAAAACTACCGCCATATTTTACGCGAGCACTGACATCTGCTTATGGGATTTCTCCATAGGAGTGAAGAGTTAATAAGTTAACGTGAAACTAACCACAGAAGGGAAACATCAGATTAGGAAATATAGGGCCAAATGGGTATCCACCACAGTAAAAATAGTGAGCGCATATGGGGTGAAATGGTCATTTATCACTTTTTTTAATTGTTTTTTCAATAGTTACAAGCTTAAAAAAACATAGGTCCCATAGAAAAGTAAACTCAACAGATTGAAAGGTACCTGATAAACTAATAAAAAAAATCCACAAGAAAAGTTTATTGGCTACAGAAGTGCCAGCGCATCGGTCCCAAGGTATATGAATCATCCTTTAAAACAACTCCCAACGAATAACCCCTCAAATATTCTGCCAACATAACATAGCGAATCGAGAAAAAAAAATTAATACGACAATAGCGATTGAAAATTAACTCACTGCTTTAGAACTCCATTGGTCCCAAGTTAACCTCTCAGCTTGCGCTTTTCGGTGCTAGAACCTTTGTTTTTGATACGCTGTGTTAATTTGACAGAATATTTGATGGGTTGTTCGTTTTGAGTTCTGTTCTCAGGGGTGATTCATTAAGCTTGGGACCGATGTGCTGGTACTTCCTGAGCCAAAAACTAGATCCATTTTCTTCTGGACTATCCAGCCCCTAATTCTTTGGTGTACTTCGGACCAATGGGGCTCTAAAGTTGTGAACCAATTTTATATTGAATGTTTCCTATTGATTGTTGATATCGGAGCGAAGAAGAAAAAACTGACTTTCAATTTCCTACCTACACCAAGTCGCCTCGCAACAAACTAGCAGCACAACCAACATCACATATAGATCTCCGGTCTGTCTTTTTCGCATCGCTTCGTTCGTCTTTCTATCGAGTATCAGCGATGTAGACGAATAAATGTGAGGCACTGATCATTTTTATTTTCATCGTGTTGATGACTAAACATGAATATGACACGTTGTATGTTACAATTTTTATTTAATGACGTACATATTATAAAAAATATATCGAAGAAGGAACCAAATGAAAATAAATCATCAAATCAAAATGATACACTGTACAGTGTACGAGAAAAAAAATCCGGTTCATTTAAGAGTTTCCAAAACGTACACGTTAAGAATTTTTTCAAATTCAGTTTCAATTCGAATTGTTTTGGACTTCAAATCAAAATATAAACGAGTTAGGTTTAGAAATACCTGTTTTGATTGGACAATGTTCCTCATTATTCTTTGCAAACATTGTTAATGTGATAGCTTGCGTATGACATTTAAAAAACTACGATATTGTAGTTCGGCACAAAAGCAAACCAGCCATTTCAAATATTTAAAAGTGTTTTATACCATCGAATATAAAAAAAAAATGAGTAATTTGCCATTATTGACTAGAGACAACTTCGACCTCTGGTCCTCACAAGTTCCTACCTCATACCTCCACGAGTCATATGATCACAATAGACTGCCAGCTGAAACATGGAGACGCTGGTTGGCGTAGCCTGGGCAATGTTGTCATTTTGACAATAGCGAAGTGAGGGGGTGCGACCATAGACTAACTCTAAGACCAGTAGGTCCCGAACAAATACGATTTTTTTCTTGGCTCAGTCAGTACGGTCGCAAGCTCGGTCCCAAGCTTAATAATACGCCCCTAATAATGAACTCACACGAACACACTCTCAAATATTCTGTCAAAATAACACAGCAAATCAAAACAAAGGCGCAAATATGTATAGCAAGGTGCTGGCTTCAAGGTGTACTTCGGACCAAGGGGTTCTACAACAGTGAACCAATTTCAAATCGCTAGTTGCATATTGATTGTTGGTGCGACTAAAGATCGTGTACCAATAAATCAAGTTGTGTATCCATACCTGTAATTCATAGCATATCAATATTTTCCAAACTCATTTAATTAATAATTTCAGCACGCTTTGCAATCATCTTTGCATTCCAAAACCATGTAAGAGCCTGGAGCAACATGACATGCATCAAAGGCTCGATTTCTTTTTCAGGATTTCAGCAGAACATTTAATTTAATTTGCACTTCTGAACTTCAACTACTATATTCATAAAAGACTGGCATGTGCTTATAAGCAGTGTAGGATTATATTTAAATATTGTGTTTAGTGGTATTATGGTAAGATAAGCCATTTATTTCAGAAATCATCAAACCAGTCTCTTTGATCAATCCAATTGCTATTTTTGAAATGTAACTAGAACGGTATAAAGAAGAAGTTTAAAAACATGTCTTGTAAAATAATATTTTTTAAGGAAATTTTATCTTAGATATTTGGAATGACCTCTTCTGTTTTCAGCTTTTCCAGGACTAGTAGGATATTAATACACGTCTAATTTTCTTTTTTATTAACAATCCAGTGGATGTCAGATATATTTTGTACATAGGCATATTATATTCTCGTATTGACTTCCTGTAGCCGCCTTTTACATGGTCAAGTAATTTAATTTATGTAATGTGTAATTTGTAATTCCATGTACATCATTCAAGTTTTAACATAAGCATTTCTGTTTCTATGATGTCTTTATTTTTTGTGTACAAATTATACTAAATATTAAATAACATATCTAGGGGTTTTTTTTGTTCATTAGGGCCAATCTACAATTGAGAGATTCTCCGGGCTCGCTCTCTTTCATTCATTACAGCGCCATTATAAAACATTCGAGGGATTTTTAGTACAGATCGAAACACAACAATACTGGCTTGCATACTCTACAAATAGTAGAATGAAAAACGTAAAGGTGATTGGTTTATGAAATTAATAGAGCGAGCCCGGAGAGAATCTCTCAATTGTAGATTCGCTCTAATGAAAAAAAAAAAAAACCCCTAGATATAACGGGGAAAAGGAGGTACCATCAGGGCAGCCAAGTGAAACGATTTGGATAGGGAGACTGGGGCTGCCTCCTCCCTATTGTTAACATTTCTTGGAACGAGGGCAGGCTCTTCGACCCCATCTATTGGGTTTATTCTGTCAATCGAGGGCTCGATTGTAGTGCTGTGAGTTTGAACTTGCTTTTGGAAGGAGATTCTCTTCCCTATATTCGCGGGTTTCGTGTAAGTGTTTCTGCTTACGGGCTCGCCCAAACGTTTTTAGCCCTTCATACAGGAGGGTGATGATCACAAACAACAATAGGATCCTGATCAAATGGCTTTTCAGATTATTCCACTGCTATGGAAAGTTACCTTGCTACAATAGATGGTAGTATTACATAATCATCATCATCATCATCATCATCATTGTATCGATAGACAAGGATATACTTGGTGCATTTGGTCGCTCAATACGGATAACAAGTCTTAAATACTAACGCGGAATCCGCTGTCAGGCACCCGATATTTTTTGAAGCGTCGCCGGTATGGACTCATTTTCGAAATCTGACAAAGCCAATGGTTTGCTCCAGCATTGTGTCGCGTGGTTATCAGTCCAACACTTTGCACTAAGGCGCTCGACCATTCTATCTTGGTTGATAACCGATTGTGCGTTCACAGTTTGCATAATAGACGTAAGATCCTTCTTGGGTTTATCTTATTGGTGGTATAATCTCTTTTCGTCTTCACTCCCGGCATGGGTTTCAATATTCGTGATAGTGGCAGTTCAATTCATCACGTTCTGCTTCTGTTCGTACTATGTACTGCGGTTATTGGACCGGTGATGCGTCGTAATCTTTGTGTTACTCAACAAAGAACATGTTGGTAGTGTTTATTCTGTAGTCATGAGAAAACAAACAGGATCAGGTGATAAATAAATTCTTGAGTACTTTTTCAAACAGACGTATCTGATTTTGCAAACAAGGAGGGGAAGTACGGTTCAAACATAAATTTCTCAAAACTCTCAACACCCTCACGAAAAATAGCATCACCATCAAGTTAGGGAAATGTTATTCCCTGTGAATCCTGGAGAATGTGAGCTGTTTAGTGGAATACCTATAACTAGAAAATGAGAAGAATGATCAGTAATTTCCATTTAATTCCAACTACCTTTATTGCTTACAATGTGCAGACTTCTTCAGTGTCGTGTACTAGTAAGGCCTGTACTCGAAAAAAATGCACCATTTTCATCCGTGTGTAACTTTTTTGTCCGTGGGTAAAAATTGATGAATTGATCTGGGTATAACTAGCTTGGAGTAAATTGTGTACATGTGCAAAATTTCATAACAGTCGGTTTAGCAGTTATTGAGATGTCATCGAAACAAGAAGAAAATCGCCGGAGAATTTTGCGCGCCGTCATGGAAAATCCGACTGCGACCATGAGATGGATCGGAAGACAACTTGGAATCACCCATACAACTGTGTCTCGGGTGGTAAAATCGTTCAAGGAGTCCCAGACGACCGAGCGGCGGGCTGGAAGTGGAAGAAAATCGAAGACAGCTGACCTTGTGAAGGCCCGGAAGGTGTTGGATTATTTCAAGTGTAATCCGAACCTTTCGATTCGCGACGTGGCTCTGAAGGCAAAGTGTTCCGCCTGGTTCTTTCAGCAAACCATGAAACGAGCTGGACTTCGTGTATTCAACGTCCGCAAGGCATCGAACCGGCTTGATCAACAAAACACGGCGGCCAAATCCCGCGCAAGGAAGCTGTATCGAGAGTGGTTAACGAAACCGATGTGTGTGGTTATGGATGACGAAACCTACATCAAGACAGACGCAAAGCAGATACCGGGGCTGGAGTTCTACGTTGCCAAATCACGGTTTGATGTTCCAGAAGACATAAGGAAGAAGAAATTGGACAAATTCGTCAAAAAATACTTGCTCTGGCAGGCCATATGCCAATGCGGTAAACTGAGTAAACCGTACATCACAACGGGTACCATCAACAGCGAAATTTACCGCACCGAGTGCCTCCAGAAGCGTCTGTTGCCATTCCTGCGGTCCCACAGAGGCGAGACATTATTTTGGCCGGACCTGGCATCATGCCATTACGCGCGATCGACGTTGGATTGGTACAGAGACAATAACGTCACAACGCAAATTCTCAAAAAGATTCGGCCGGTGGAAAGATTTTGGGCCGCAATGAAAGCCAAAGTTCGAAAATCGGCCAAGGTGTTTAAGAACGAGTTGGAGTTGAAGAAAGAATGGATGAAAGTGATCAAAAAGGTCGGCTCCACCATTGAACAAAATGTAATGAGGGGACTTAAGGGAAAGGTGCGGGCTTTCAGCGATGGAAAGGAAATTGAATAAAGTAATTATGCCGAAACATAATCCATATGTATTAGTTCATTCCCTGAAAATTTCAAGAAAAGTAAATTTTTGGCGAACACTTTTGACTGGTGCATTTTTTTTTTGTATACAGGCCTTACACGACACTGAAGAAGTTTGCACATTGTAGACGAAATACGCGTATCTGTAAAGATAAGCAATAAAGGTAGTTGGAATTAAATGGAAATTACTAATCATTCTTCTCATTTTCTAGTTATTCCCTGTGTTGGTGGCCCTAGTTTGCATGCAAGTACTAAAGGTTTCAAGAATTTAACGTTTGAATCTTACTTCCCCTTTTTGTTTACAAAATCAGATAAGTCTGTTTGAAAAAGTACTTGAGAATTGATCTATATTATATTTCACCGATGTGACTACATTTGACAAAATATCAATTTATTCATATAAATTGTAGTAGTTTGGGCTTTCACACGGATACATGAAAGGTTTCACACGGATACACGGATACATAAATTGTAGTAGTTTGGGGTTTCACACGGATACATATCCCTTTTCGCTAAATTCTCGCTTATGTCACCGTCAATGATTGCTTTTAGGAACAGCGTACCAAAATTGTCACCGCGTGGAGAAATTTACTATGCTGTACTACGAAAACGTCGACAGAAGCGCCGCCAAATACCTCGACTTATTGGCCTTATTATCAACAATCAATGTGCAACTAGCGATTGGAAATTGGTTCACTGTTGTAGAACCCCTAGGTCCGAAGTACACCTTGCAGTCTGCACCTTGCAATAATTCTTGCGCTTTTCGGTACCTTCCGGTACTAGTATCTTGGTTGTTGTTTTGATTCACTATGTTATTTTGACACAACATTTGAGAATGTGTTGGTGTGAGCTACGTTGTTAGGGGCGAATCATTGAGCTTGGGACCGATGTGCTAGTACTGACTGAGCCAAAAAAAATTCGTATTTCAGTCCATAGTAGTCCATAGACTAACTCTAAGACCAGTAGGTCCCGAACAAATACGATTTTTTTCTTGGCTCAGTCAGTACTAGCACATCGGTCCCAAGCTCGGTCCCAAGCTAAATAATGCGCCCCTAATAATGAACTCACACGAACACACTCTCAAATATTCTGTCAAAATAAAACAGCAAATCAAAACAAAGGCGCAAATATGCATAGATAGGTGCTGGCTTCAAGGTGTACTTCGGACCAAGGGGTTCTACAACAGTGAACCAATTTCAAATCGCTAGTTGCATATTGATTGTTAGTTAGTCTATGTTATTATTCTACTCGTTCGTTTTCTGGTTTTCCTTCCTATGCGATCAAAACTTTTCCGGCCGAAACATCGGAAGAGTTTGGTGCATTTTGATCTATGTCGTTCTGATCGATTTCGCGTCCTTATTCTTTCTATGAGTACGAACAACATAAAGTTTGGCCCCTATCATGCAGCGTTTTTCGTCATATAGGCCACGAATGAAACCGTTTCCGCAGCCGTATCGCCGTATATGTATATATTTTCATCATTCTTTATTTTATGGAAGTTATTCTCCTGTCAGCACCATGTCATCGCCCGGTCGTGTCATAACGAGAGAAATGGTTTCCAAACTCTTGACGGAGTTTTTTTTCGCAGGGTTTCATAAGTCGCTCTAGAATTTGTCCAGCGTAGGAGAATAGAATCGACGAAGAGTCACTGGTCTTGGAATGTGCTTTTCTGACACAGTGAGTTGTGTTGACAAACGATCAACTTCGCATCTCGATCGAATAATGAATCATAGTAATCAGTTTAGCTCGCCCTGAAAAACATTCGAATTTGTTCTAAAATATAATAAATGGATGACTCGATTTTGAAAAGTACACAGTGTTAGCCATGTTCCAACAAACTTGTAAACAGTGTTGCTTGATTTTTCTAGTACATCTGGGCTAGTACAGCGCATGATATTCTAGTATATGTATATGGAACTTGATACACTGAACATTTTGATCAGGTGCGTCATGAATAAATTGCCTGTTCGACGGCTACTTACGTCCGTTAATATTGTGAACGATGGCATTATAAACGATTTTGGTGACTTAACGTGATAGCTATGAGCTATTCGTCAATATTCCTGTTTTGTTTCGAGGAGCTTTGCTTCGGAGATGAGATGTCTTCCAATTGGTCCTTCGAAATATTCACAGTGAACAAATCAAAGTTATGATCTAAAAATCAAAAAAAATAGTCGTTTTAATGCAAATGAATTTCAAAATTGAAATCAATAGGATAAAAATTACCTTCGAAAATCGCATTTAAATCCTCAGGAAGCTCCAAATAATTCAGCGCAACGCAAGCAAAACTTTTTTCAGCCGCCACTTTGAAACTCACACATGCTCTCTTGGTTCGTATATGAGTGCTATGTCCAATTGTCATCAATTTTATGTATGAGATGTTATAGATTTTAACCATTAGACCTGACACATATTTTTCAAATCGAATACTAATAATAGCAGCTTAAATGCTTATAAAGCACATATTTGAGATTTTCTAGTTTATAAAACTCACATAATATCTATGTTTTATTAGTTTGGATTTTTTTATATGTTGCTACATATGTTAAACAATATTGATTTTTTTGTAGTACATGGATTGTAAACACAGTGTAAATTATACTTACGAAAAAGAACTGATTTTAGCGGTTTTTCTTCCGATTAACCTACCATCTTGTGGTGCACCCACCTATGCTCCACCGTTTTGGGTCCATGGTACTGTTATCGAAAGTTAACAATCAATAACTGTACAAGTAAATTTAGAACAACAAGTTTAGAGCAGGCAATAAACTAATTGTGAAGAGGAAAAAACTTGAAATGCTTATAAAAAGTGGAAATATTTTCACACGTAGCTCTATATGAGTATTAATGCCCCCCATGTCTTACAAAACAGTATTTGCGTTACTTATTTGGATAAAGTGACTAGAATTTAGAACCATATTCCGTTCATTTTCCGTTTTCACTCTTAACTGAACACTGCATTAACATAGTCCCTTATCTCCTGTTGGTTTTTTTTTTATTCTTTCCAAAATTCAGGATGCGCTACAATCAAACCGGAAATCGTAAATATCTCCCATTGGTGATGTACCGTCACAAGCAAATCCAGAGACATAAACGCTGCGTCATGGTTTACTTGCATCACCGTCTGCAAAAGCTGAAAAAAGTACGATGGCATCTGGGGGCCACCTTGCCCGCCGACATCAAAGCCAACCTAAACGAGCCAGAGCTGCAGTGGTTCAACAACTATTCGCGGATGTTGGCCAACTATATGATCACGATTGGAGATGGCACGGGATTGAATCTGACCAACGATATCAAACCGCCAAAATCGCTGTTCATTGAGGTGCGCTGTCTCACCGATTACGGTAAGTTTGAACTGGAAAGCGGCGAAATCGTGCTGTTGAAAAAGAATAGCCAGCACTATTTGCCAAAACTGCAGTGCGAGGCACTCATTCGACAGGGTATTCTGCAGCACATTGTCTAAAATTTAAGCTGAGTTAATAAAATACAGATATCTAAATGTCAATTTGTCCTGAAAATGTGTTCAAACAACTGCGCATATGCTGAAATAAGTAAAATCATATTCAGTTTTCAACCAAACTATCCAACGGCAATAAATTATTCAAAGATGTAAGGAACGAAAAGAAAGCCCAATGTCATAAATGAGTCAAATAATCTGCCAGCTCCTGCAAAGTACCCGCAAGATTGATCGCCTGGCGCCTAGCAAAAATCTAAAGCCAATCTCAACTCTCCGACCAGCTGAGTGGGAAAGTTCAAAATAATGTTATTTACATAATAAATATGAATAGGATTACCTATTCTGTTTGAAGGTTTTGTCTCATAAACATCAACACCGGGTATCTTCGGCAAGCACGAGAACGAAAACGAAGAAAGCGGAAATAATTATGGAATTTCCGCTAGGATAGGCCAAATAGAAAAACCAACTAGAATTGAAATCCCAATGTCGTATATGCTGATTCCCAAAATTCATCTGGTCGCATTGGTACATTCAAAGTTTCACCAACCCTTTCGTTCCTCTTGCCCGCCATATTGATGCTAAAACCGAGAGGTCCTCTAGCTTTGAAGGAGCATAAAAATGCACTTTTTATGCTAATTATATATTTAACATTCGAAGGCGCCTAGCAAACAAAGCCCTTCCGCATAAGTTAATCAACAAGACCGTGTGCCGCATGTGCATCCTAGGCCGCTTAGCGCTCGGTTTATTGCGACCTGGGTTTTTCGGAAGAACGGAAATACCGCCCGAGAAGAAGGACCGCAAGCGGGAAACAGATGGCGGAGGTTTATCCAATTGTTTATGCTAAATCTATATGGTGCTGTGCGATTTTCCCAGCGAAAAATGCCATGCAGCTGCTAATTGTAGGTATGGACGGGACGGGTAGATATTTATGGGGAACACATGCGCCGCCCTTGCTCTTTCTTCCTGCAGGCCTTGCAGCGAAGTAGTGGAGGAAAGTACGCAAAAGGGAGAGTGTTTTCCCATAAAATTTTTGGGAAAGTTTCCTACTGAGGGTATGCCTGCTAGGAAGATCACTTTTGAGTTTGAATTTGTGGAGGATACATCGGAACGCAATTTTACTTGGTATCTTTTGTTAAAGTGTTGTCTAGAACGTGTTTTGAATTGCAATAGTGGTTTTCAAAAGTTTTGTTAAGATAAAGTTTAGTTGTTGTTCGGTAAGTGTCAATCGGGTACAGGTTGTGATTGATAGCTTCCAAAGGATTGGATCTTTCGAAATTGTGTGCTGTGGATGCTGCTGTTTTAACTAGATCGAGGATTGAAATTCAACACATCGCGGGATTTGTTACATTTTTTCGATGTAAATGTTGCATGGAGTGTAACCGTCAGTCAATCTTTGTCGTTTCAACACATGATGGCAGATATCCTGGGCGGTATTATCAAACCGAAGATGCCGGGTGACATAAACACCGGGTAAAGTTGGAGAGCACGAGAATGAAAACAACGAAAGGGGAAATAACTATGGAATTTCCGCTAGGATAGGCCAAATAGAAAAACCATCTAGAATTGAAATCCCAATGTCGTATATTCTGATTTCCAAAATTCATCTGGTCGCATTTGTATATTCAAAGTTCCATCGGAGCAAAATGGAAATGTTCACGACTTTTGTGACAAGTTGAGAGCAAAAGAAAAACACTCTTCAAAAGGGATGCAATGCGTGGAAAAAGAAAAAGAAAATAGTAAAATCAAATCCAAATTATTACTTCAGGGCCTTTCTTTCTTATATGGAATCCATCGAGTGCTGTATTGCATAATCCATTTCCACAGATGAAGGATTTTCAAACTTCTGTTGATTTCGGATCATTCAATTTTTTGTTTTAGATAACCTCGAATGAAGTTTATTCATTCTTATTTTGAAGATTTTCAATTTTTATGTGGAAATTACCAGATAATAGTTTTTAAGTTGATTTAAGAAATTGATAATTTGTGTCATGATAACCTTAAAGTATGGCTAGCTTTTGATTCAAATTTGTCTATTTATAGATTTATTTTCACGTTTCGTTCACAATTATATAAATAACAATTTTTTTTCCTCTGTTCGGGACACTGCGACCAGTAATTTGATCTATTGTAGTATATATCCCGTATCGTTTGTTTAGTGCATGTCGAGTTAGTTCATCACTATTGATAAACGATGAAGTATTCGGTGTTGTTACAGTTGACATTGTTTGTTTTGTTGGCAATGAATTGAGTTTTATTGAAAGTTTCCGCTATTTAAACCCTTTGAAGAGTCAAAACCGGATTCATTACAAAGAAAACAAACAAGGACTCCGATACTGACCATGCATCAGAACCCTAGTCCTAACCAATTCAAAGTATAGAACATCAAATAGAAAATGAGAATTCAAATAAATGAAGACTAACCATGTTTTCCTTATTTCAAGCTCATCCTCGTTGGATCAATCCGAGTATGGTCACGTTTCACAAAACATAAAATGTAATAAGGACTAAGATGTGTTCCTTTGACTTCAAAAAAAAAAAAACAAATATGTTCCCTAGTTTGAATTAATTCGGACTAGGGTTCGGTGGTAGATCTGATACCCCGTAACGATCTACCAGCGTTACGGGTCAACCAAGTTTACGAACCTAATTGTTTTCTAATTGGCCGTTCCTCAATAATGAATTATATACATTCTCATCCATGCAAGAATAGAACTTAGATTTATCCAGAATTTCAACATAGAATAGGGATCTATGGTCAATGTGGAACTAATGCCACTTACTGGTTCACTTACCCTACTGTATAATTTTTGTAATGTTTCAAAACAAAAATTACAATCCAATCCTCTCCATCATTTCTTTATATGAAGGGTGTGATCGATTAAAAATTTTGAGTTTTCAAGCGAAAGGTATATTTACACCCATCATTGGGTTCGACTCAACAATCTTTCCGCAGTTTAGGATCTCCAAACTTTCAGAAACGTGAATTATAGTCATAACAAAGTCAAGTGACAAAACAGGAACATGACCAATATCGGTGCATTTCTCCTATGCGGAATGAAATTGAAGCATGTATTTGTTTTTTTTTATTGATTTTGAAATATCACGGAAAGAATCATTTTACCCAGCCATGAGTACCATTTTTATAAATTTTCCCCCGATTCATTGAAAAGTGGGCATTGGATGAACTTTTCAACAATACTGGGAAATTTTTCTACAGGAAGTACTCAGTGCGGGGTAAATTATTCTTTCCGTGATCGAATAAATCCTGTCAGACGTATGCTAGTACTTCTTTTACGACACTGCCGTGATAGCCGTCACTCAAGCGTCACCAAGCGATAACCAAACAGACAATCTGATGATGCTATCGTTATCACGAACACACATGCAGACCTATTATGCTCGTTTGAATAATGACGTCACTATTTGTTGCAGAGAAGAACATCAGTGCCAACATTCGAAAGAGGCGAATCTGTTCTTATCAGAGGCGATGATTATATCAAAATTATATTTAAAGACACGCAGAGTTTGAAACAAGAAATACCAATTGGACTAACAGCTGTCAAGCGGGGTACCAAACTAGCAAACTAAAAATACATTACGTTTTTCTGAATAGTGAAAGGGAAGTATTGTTATAAAAACATTAAAATTTTGACTCAAAAAACTGAAAGTCATTCGAAGTAAAACGAAAACGACTGTCAAAACCAATAACAAAATCTAGGGTTTTTATTTATTAGAGCGAATCTATAATTGAGAGACTCTCTCTTGCCTCATTCTCTTTCATTAATTACAGCGCCATTATAAAACTATGGATTGATTTTTTTACACAGATCGCAAGATAAGAGTGCTGGCTAGCATATTGGGCTAACAGCCAAGCGAAAAATGTGCAAATGGTTTAGCTATTGGTGAAAGAGAAAGTAAACAGAGAGAGTCTCTCAATTGTTGATTCGCCCCAATGAAAAAAAACCCTAGAAGTATCCATTTGAAAGACTCTCTGTCTGCGTGTCTTTAAATATAATCAATTGTCACGTGGTTCTGACTACACTGCCTTTTGCCGATGGAAAAAAGCACTTAAGGCCTAATTTTTTCATCTTAAGAGTTAAGAGGAAAGTTCAACATTTTTCATTAATTCCAATTTTTCGTTCAATATTGATGCTCCGATATCGCAAACACAGATAAACAGACGTAGCACTCAAGAGTTAACCATCGAGTTTTCGTTAGTTGTTTATGCTGCCACCTGAAGCGTGCGTGGTTTTTTGCCTTATATTTGACGTTTACACACTACTGGAATAAGTTCATTGTACCGCTCATCGTTATGTAATCAACAGATCGCAAAAGTGATAAATATTTGCCGTAAAAGCAAACGTTTGTTTGAATAAGCTCTGATTAAGCTTGGAAAGTTTCTTGGAATTTGTCTTGTGTGAAATTCCATCGGTTTATGATCTGAAACTCACCGAAGCACAGGTCCATGGGCTAAACATGCCTTTATTTTGATGGCAATTCTGTATGGACATTTTGAAGATGCATTGCAGAGTAATAATTGAATCGATTAACATACTGCAGGTTTGCAGATACTAGGCTGTAGGATATTCCATTACCTGACTGTATCTGCCATGTTTCAGAAAAATCTGTAGATACCATGATATTTCTTACACAGTTGAAAATCTGGATCACGATCACTCTGAACTGTTGAGAATTCTGCCAAATTGGTCCAAAAATATGTGATATCATTCGAACAATTAACAGGGTTGGCACGATAAAATGAAGCAAAAATAAAACGTCATAGCTTTGAGTTGAAATGATTTTTTTTTTTTTTGTTTCTTTTTGGGTTCTCTTACTAACATATAAAAGTATAACAGAATAGACAACAAATCAACAAATTCGGTCACCTTTTGCTTTAATGCTTGCCTTGGGCTATTTAGGAAAAGCATTACACGCATTTCTTGTTCAAGAATCTCATTCCATATGTTCTGCAAAGTTGTTTCAAATTTCCCAATGGCCCATGGGTTTGAGGTTTTTAAAGTTGTCTTCCATAATGGAAAAGTCCAATGCATTTACGTCTGGCGAAAGAGGCAGGACATATTTTTAAGGAATAAAATTCGGCAAATTATTCTTACATCAGGCCTGCGTAACTGAATGTGAAGGGACAGAATTCTGTTGGTAAACTCATTTGCGCCTTCCAAAATGGTTGAAGCATGTTTAATAAAATGTCTTTTCAAAACATTGTTGATGTAGTAATTGGCATTGATTTTATCACCATCTTCTATGAAAAGCAGATTAAATCGATCTTCCGAGGATCCCCAAACCATCAGAGATGTGTGATTTTGAAATCGTGAAACTGCTCGGACCAATGAAGGGATCCCCTGGATAGATGCTATCATTCTGAAAATTTAGACTTTGTTTTAACACGATACTTTTTTCATTTGAATAAAGAATCAACGAATCACCGTGTTCGCGAAGGAGTTCCCGACATCTTATGACCCTATTCTTTTTGTTTGCTTCCATAAGTCCGTGTATTTTCCATTTTTTGTATGCTCTGAATATCAATTCTTCTTCAAGTGCATGGTCTGAAGATGGTTTTGCAGAATCTGAAGGCAGATTTTACATGGAAACTTTATTCATATTGATCGTGACAAGATATCCAACGGCAGGTGAACTTCTTTTAAACTTTAACTTCGAACTTATTTTTGAACTACGTTTAAACTTCTGTGGACCTTCCGAACAAAACTGTGTCATCTGTTTCAATAATTTGACACTTGGAATTAGAGGTTAAGTTCATAGACAACGTGTTCAATAGTTAATGATGTTCGATTTGGATGAGACTCAAATTACTTTAAACTTTTTCGAAAATTTCAAAAGCAGTTTTTGGCAACGCATTATCTTTTTTCAGAACGAAATTAACGTAGGCAAAAATTAATTACAATAAGTACAGCTCCAAGAGCTTTCGTTACACGTTATGATTTTTTTAATTCCTCTAATTTTAGTCGAAAATTTATTCATGTTACATGTTTTTCGATTTTAAATACTTTCAAGTACGTTCAGTTCAGCAACGTCATTAGCACAACACAACATACACTGCTGCATCTTAAAATCAAAAGAGTGCACGCAGGATTGCTTTATAGTTGCTACGCTTAGCCGAGTGCACTTTGGTTTGAAATTGATAGGAGTGATTCCTTTTAGTGGAATCTGACCGTTATTTATTTTAATATGAATTGGAAATCATGTGGCATCATGTTTGTGGGTCCAACGCATCAGTTCAGGGTATTGTGTCCCCTTGGTTAAGCTTGCAGGTAAAATCGACAGCTGGCGTTGTTAGCATCAACTAATTCTACTAAAATTGCACGTTATTAATAGAAGAGAAAATAGATAAACCGATCATCAACGATAAGCCCCATTTCATGAATTATGCTAGAAATCGATTTTTTCAGTATTGCCCTTCTTTCGGCTATTTCTGGATATATAAGATACTTCAGAGGTAAAGTTGAATTTAATTTCTTGGTGCATGAAGTGGGTCATAGAAGAGCTTCGAGAGAATTTGATGTACGACTTTACGAAACGTTATGGTAGATTATAAATCAAAATAATATGATAAGATTTCATGGAGCTCACGAAACAAACAAAAGCTCACGAAGGAGGAGTTTGTGATTTTTTGTTCGGATAGTTCTCATATGTTGTGCATACGATCATTTTCAAGAGCATTCAGTTAAAATTCAAACTTAACAATAGAAATAGACCGGTTATGATCAATGAACAATGTTTACATCGTGTTTCTATCAACTTGCCAACAAATGTCGGGACGCCAGTGGTAGTAAATATTTATAAATTTATAATGTGGGGAAAATCAAAATATTGGGGCGACCTCGGCGTAGTGGTTCACATCCATACCTCTCACGCCAAGGTCACGCGTTCGAATCTCACCCTCGGACAAGCTACGAATAAACCCAAAAGAGGTATTTGAGTGACTACGACGGGAGATGAACCAGCCCGAGGCTGAAAATCTCGATAATAAAGGAAACTCATCTTCATAATAAAGGAACAAAACAAATCAGAATATTGTTAAATACTGTACAACAACCAATTTTCCGGGTAAAAGAATTCAACCAGGACTTGCTCAATAATTTCAGCAACTTTGTCGTACAAGTTTCAGAATCATAAGTATATTAATCAATTTAATTATACAAATACCATACATTTTCAAATAGTTCACTACCAGTCCCATAAATACGAAGGGTGCTCGCCAACCGGTAGTGAGTATGGGCAGAAGCTCGATTAAATGATTAATTGCACCCAAATTTCCTTCCCACCCATACCATTACAGTTGCTTTCTTTGGTTTTTTTTTATGATTATGAGATGCCATATTTTATTGATGTGCTAAGTGTCCTTAAGATGAACCATTAGAAACTTTAGAGATATTAATTCGATGTCCAAACTCTTAGTTCTAGCTTTTTTGCAGAGGTGGAAACCCCCTATGTTGCAGTAAAGCATTTTTTTCAGTATAAGAGTTAATTCATCATGTATTCAAAAACTGTTAATTAATTTGCGAGGGGAGGTAGACCCGCAGGTGTGCAAAAATCATCCGGGTTCTCGTGTTTAAAACATATAAAAAGCTTTGTTTGTCTACAATCGAGCCTAAAAGAAAAATCTTCAAAAATTTTCAGATTGAAAACCAAACTCCCATACATTTCAACGCCGGCCGCCTCGTGCCAGCAGAGTCGACTGCCGTTGGTTTGTTCTAAGAAAATAATCAAGAAGTTTTGAAGAAATCCTGCAATTTTTCTTGTTGAAATTAGTGATTCAACTTCCAGTGAATATAAAACGGTTATCGTTTGTGCCATCATGCATAAATAGTTTACCTAATCACCAATTACGATGAACTTCCTAGGAAATATGTTATAGGAACACTTTAAAGACACAATGGACTTGAGCTATGGCTTAAGGTATAACCAAAATTCTAGAAACTAGCTCACACTCTCCAGGACTCAAAATTCTAGGGTTTTTTTTTTTTTTTTTTCTTTAGGGCGTATCTAACATTGAGAGACTCTCTTTGATAACTTTCTCTTTCATTCATATTCCAATCACCTTTACGTTTTTCATTCTACTATTTGTAGAGTATGCTAGCCAGCACTATTGTGTTTCGATCGGTACTAAAGAATCCCTCGAAAGTTTCATAATGGCTCTGTAATAAATGAAAGAGAGTGTGCCCGGAGAGAATCTCTCAAGCTAGATTCGCACTAATGAAAAAAAAAACCCGAGAAATAATCTGCGAAATTTGTGTACCGGCACGGAAATGAAGGAAGAAGATCATACTTCTGGTACAGAAAATATTTAAATAGGATCCGTCCCCTAAATGATAAAACTTTCTGTTTATAAGCCCCAAAAAAAAAATGGTCAATCGGCTTTTTGTTCACGTTCCTAGACCGGTTAGACTGGTCTGTATAAGGACTCGCACGGCGTATTTAAATGTTGAATCATGGCTGTAGAAGTTATCCAGCTAATCCGACAATTCTGAAGAAATCATACGAATCATACCTTACAAAGCCAATTATAAGCGTCACGAGACCGCGGTGCTGAATATAAACATAAAAGGACTCAGATATACGGGGTTTTATGTTGGGTTTATGGTACTAGACGTCAACATTATTTAGGGTAAACTAGTACGTCTGCAACATTATCATGTTATCACCGACGTAGATTGAATGAAAGTCTTGTGTGCTCCATTTTAGCGAAACTACATATGTAATTAGTCAGAACTTATTTACAACTTTAAGCAGTAAGGTATTACGGTATTACCATTACCTTCCCAAAGCGGGCATTAACCGTACGAAAGCACACAAACTAACCAATAATCCAAAAATCCAAGCTTTCCTCGCCACCATCTCTCGACCGATTTGCCGTCGTAAATTGAAAAACCATGTTTATTATCTCTTTATTGAACCATCGCAATGTTTACCTCTGCGCTGGTGAAGTTATTAATCCCATTTAAACTCATCGTCAGCGGCTGCTAGCACTTGAATATCCCCGCTTGTGTTTACTTATAAGGCGCCGATCGAACTTTTCGTGGTTTTGTTGTGATATCGCACTTGCAGCAGCTATTCGGTGCCGTGAGTGACGTAACGGAACCCGTATGTGTGTTCTTTTGTTATTCCCATATCGCGCTTTCTGCGACCATGTGCGCGGTGTGCAATAACTTTTCTATGGGAATTACACACCACCACATAGCCGTCCATACGGATTCGATTCGCGTTCGCGTTCCGTCGGTCCGAACGTAGCCGCTGCCTTTCATTTGGCGGCTTCGTTCAGCAACAGATCAGTCCGATTTCAACTGCAAGACGCGTCGGAAGTGTTTTTCGACTCTCGCTCGTGATCACACGGTCAGACAGAGCAAGCTCGTGTTCGCGTTTTTTTCTGCTTTATTTTTCTCTACCCGCGACGTTCGTGTGAGAGAATTATACCAACACATGTTTGGTTCTCGGTACGTTTTGACGGGTACTTGACGTGATTTAGCTTGAGTGTGTAAGTGACAAATGCTAACCGACCAGTACCTGATTGTGTTAGCTCGTTGATTCTCGTCCACTACATCAGACATCGCCAAATAAAATAGCATTGAAGGAAAAATAATTCGCGAAGCAAGACGGCAGGAATTAAAAGGCCTCTAAATATATTAACTTTTGTTTGTGCTACTACGGGATTGTTGAATAAATTGGTGAAAAGTGCATCCATAATATGTGGAAAACATCAGTGGCATCGGAATTGACTCGTTTAAATCGCCATCTTGTGTTTGTGTGTTGAATTTCGATAAGAAAACTAGCCAACATTATTGGCTTTGATCAGTCCGAGTTCAAGTGAGAGGGACTCGTGCGGTAATTGGAAAGATAGTTAAACAACAGCGTCCTTGAATCCAAACAGCCAAGCAAGCGAAAAGCAATCCAATCCTTTCGAAAGATGCATCCGTCAAGGGGAGGAGCGTCGTCAGCCGGAGGTTTCACGTACCTTTCCCTTCCAGAGGGACAAAAGCAGCAGGACGATAAATTTGCCACCGACAGCGGAGCAGTAGATTCCGGGTTCCATTCCGGTCAGAATCTTAGTTCGGACAATCTGTTCAGTTCATCGTCCGAAGTGCAGGAAGCTCCGGTGGAACAGACTTTCCATTCCGGAAACCACAAGGCACTGGCACAGCAACAGGAAGAGGATTCACGCACCTTCGATTCCGGGGTGGATCTTGATTCTAGCCAACAATCTCGCACGGCACCCAACGATTCGATGAGGGTGGACGATCTGTGCAAGAATCTGCGCGAGCTGCAGATGAACCGCAAGGCGCAGCACTGTACGAAATGGGAAAAGTACTTCCACCAGAACGACGAAGGCGATACGTGAGTATTATTTGTTTGTTTTTATTTTTTACAATTTGTTGTTCTTTATGTTTGATTGGTAAATGGCTGGGTACTTGTCTATTATCAATTTCGACGAGAAGCGCGTTTCGCAACTGTCCGGTTGGCTTGCGCCTGTGTGGGGTTTGTTTGATACCTCTGACTGCGGCAAGCTTTGGGAAAACCCCATTCCTGTTTCAATAATAATCGCCGAGAGCTTGATTGCGCAAAAATCCCCATCTTTCATACTATGTATTCTATTATTGCAAGGAATTGACGTTTTTGTTGCCCTTGTAAAAACTGGACAGTTATTATCGGCAGTTTCCACTGGTGGACGATTTGTTGGAATATCTCGGATCTAGCCAGTTTGTGCCAGTGTGTCGTATTGCCTTTTTTTTGCGTGTCTTAAAATCTTCGGTCGTTGATGTAATTGCTTTCGTTTGAAGCAGTTAGGGTGCTGTTTTGAATGTCATGAAGATTCGTGGTTTAGAGTGAGGACAATCGTAGAGAAATATGTTCTTTTCACTTAGTTATATCCTTTCTATTTTCATTTATATTGAAGCTCTCATTGAAATGTTAATTTACAATTTTTTCAATTGGTTTTGTCATACTTTCTAAGATGTAATTGGTTATTTTTACTGACGAGCTGGCTAAACAAACGTCGTACTACCTTAAGTTAAATTTAATAATCCATAGGAAAGTACATTTTTAACAAACTACGATTGTTTTTCCTCTTTTGGTGGATAAAAAATGGAACATGGAACAGTGTTTGATATCGTTTGAACTGAATGCCCACCTGAACACTTCTATTAACGATATAATAAGGAGCCTGCAAACAAAGTCCAGGATCCTAGAATTTTCTCCTTTCAAAGTTGTTTGTCTTAATAAAAAATATCAGTGCTACGAATCGTTATTTCGACCAAATGCGATTCATTTGCCGATAACTCGTTCTGGAAACTGATTTTCAAAATACCATAAATGATGAAATTCTTGTTCTTGATTATTTTCATAAAAATGTCAAACAAAGAATTGGTCTAACTTTAACATCTAAGGCGTGAGAGCGGAATATCAGAATTGAAGCTCTTGACTAATTCTATAACTTTGTTCAAAAGTGCATGACCAAAGTTTTAGAATTAAAGCTATGTCCATTTAGAATTCGGAATGATAAAATCATCTGTACCTCGGTAACGGATTGACGTGCAAATAAGTTTAATACATCAAAACAAAGGTAATTCACTCTACTTTAAGGAAAAAGTATCAATACAAATAATTTCTCTTCGTTTCTAATAAAAATTCGCACTTTCTTATTTAAATTATTCCTCCCATTAAACGCTGCACACAGCTCCGGAGTGAACTTCCTTGGCACATTTGTTCCATTTGTTCATCTGACTTTTCTAAAGCTTCCGCTTCATTACTGCCCAAAATCTCTCGATGGGGGAACTGCGGGCAGTTGGGTGGATTTATGTTTTTTTTTTTCGATGAAATCTACGTTCTCATCGCGGTACCACTTCCCGGCTGTAGTGGCAACTCGCCAAATCTGGCCAAAACTTCACGGGACCTTTATGGGCTTTAATGAAAGGTAGTACGCGGTTTTTGAGGCATTCTTCCTTGTACAGCTTCGAGTCTATCGTCATATTCGTCACGAACACTTTGGTCTTTGCTCCGCAGCTGCATATCCCTTGCCAAATCATCAGTTTTTTGGCAAATTTGTCCATAAAAGCAAACTTAAACATCGCAGGAACATCTCCTCGTGCCGTCGCCATGTAGAATTTTTGGCCAGGAAGCTGTCCGAAATCCAGTTTGACGTAGGTTTCATCGTCGATGAGCAGGCATCCTTGGCACTTCGTCAAAACCTGCTGGTACAATTTCCGAGCTCGAGTTTTGGTAACGAAACTTTGCTTCAACGTTCTACTACGACGCTTAACTTGAGGCACTCGATCCACACTCTTTCGCTCCCTGAAACGTTGGAGCACATCATACACGGTTGATTTGGCGATTTTCAACGTTCTTGCGATTTTTATTGCGGACCACGTTGGATTATCAACGTGGGTGTGCAGATTTTTTTTTGTCTCCTCTCGGCTTCCATCTGGAATAACGTTTGACTCACTGCACGAAACACCGTGAAATGTATACCACAGAAAGTGGGCGCCTAGGTAAACAAACCGCTGTAAAAGAATTCTTGCAGCGGTCACTTTCCGTGCCGCTGCAACACAATAAGTGATTCCGGATGCTAACTGGACAGAACTTTAGTCCAGAGCTACAATTTCATCATATACCATATTCTGAAAGTCAGCTCCTGAAACATGCTAATTTACCGATATTAATCCAACTGAGTCGAAATGACTATTTACAGCACTGATTAAGATTTTTCACACTGAGAAATGTTCTAATAACAACAAAAGTTGTTATCCTTATGGTTTACACTTTATGTCAGGGCAAGGAGACAACATTTGAGATCTTCAGAGGCAGGTTTAGTAAAGCTGTGCATTTTGATTTCGAGAAATTCCGCGGAATAAAACGAATCCAGCACATGAACCCAATTTCAAATTCAAATTTAAACATATTGTGATTTGACGTGATTAGCGCGAAATTCTTTCTCGAGCAGAATTGAAAAATGTATAGTCATGCATAGAATTTCCAGTTTCGTTTAATTTTGTTCAACTCTTATTTGAAATGCCCACACCTAACCTTTAGCTAAAAAGATCGATTATTTCCCTTTACAATTTAAAAACTATTATAGGATCCACTTTCTAAGCATTAATTGAATCCACATGTGTTCAACTAGTCAAAGTCAAAGCTCTTCCAGTGATCATTCTGCGAACAACCCAATCAATAACAACCGTTCAGTTCCAAGCGATCCTGCGCTCGTTGTAGATGATCCTTCAGTTGAATCACCCACTAAGCAATGGAAAATTCCTCGCTCGTATCCAACCAGTTTCTCGCTGACGAAAGCCAGAAGCAGTACCCTGCTAGGTACAATTAGCCATTCAAGGCATCGTTTTTATTGCGATTGCTCTTTTCTCTTAGATCATCGTGTGACGTTCAACCAATCGCGGTGCCGATCATACGATCCAATCAATATTATTCCTAGGCCAATCCTTACTCATGCACAACACCGTCACTAACTAAGGGGCAAGTTGTTTTGTATTTTCTTTCCCAGAAAGCGATTCCTAATTCCTAGGAAATACGTCAGTCGCTGGCAGAAATTGTTGCAGCTCAATACTAGAACATTGCTTCTCTAATTCATTAACGCCTGTCGAGCGTAAAAACCGACCAACCCGTTGACGGCAGCAACTTAGGGCGGTAATTCCCCCCCGCTTGGCAGCAGCCGAGGTCGCCGCAATAACAACAGTGACAGTAACAGTCCCGTTCCATAGACCGTTTGTTTGTTTGTTCGTCGTCTCGCGGCTTGCAATGAATGTCTATCCCTTCTATCCCAACAGGTTCTCCATCCAAACTACGCGTGCATTTTAAAACCAACCTTTACTGACATGTTCTACGTTCTCGTTTCTCCACAGATACCTTCATCTGGCCGTAATCCACGAGGCCTCCGAAGTCGTCTTCAATTTGATTCACGCTGCACCACGACCCTGGCTGGACATTCAGAACGACATTGGCCAAACGCCGCTGCATCTTTCGGTGCTAACCGGACAGCCAAAAATCGTTCGCCGATTGGTCGTGGCCGGTGCCAGAACCGGCATCCGTGACATCGAAGGAAACACCCCACTGCACCTGGCCTGCCTGCATCGGAGGACCGACTGTGCAAAGGAACTCCTAACGCCCTTGAATGTCATGGAATTCCAGCAAAGCAGTCCCGTTGCACAGGCAGCGATCAAAATTCCACAAGATCTCGAACAGTGGAACTACAATGGTAAGTGCCTCTCAGCCAAGTTCTTCCACTTCCCGATTCCAATCATCATCATCATCATCATCATCGCCATTATCATCCTTCATGTTGAATTGAAACCGCTCGGGGAATTCCAGCCGGCAGCTGAAAAACCAGACTCCAGGCTCTCACCGCCACTGAATATACTACTTATTGGCCTTTGTCTCACTCGGCGTCTGTCCGCACTGGAAAATAACATAATGTTGCATGACGATCGATCGCACAAAATGATCTCATACCCTAACGCTCAACGTGGGACGATCCGGTCGGGCGTTGTCATCGGTCATTCAATTCTCTAAGCCAGCCAACCAGTGCGATTCACTTGTTTCCCAACACGTCACTCTGTTTCGCCGCCAGATGAATGAATGGAAACAGGACTTTTTATGGTAAAGATTTCGTTCCCACCGTTTGGGGTGGTAAAAATAGAAAAATGCCCCTCGAAAAAACCCAAATTGCGCGGCGCGTTCTTCCTTTCCTCATCATCATCGCGGTCGGAATTTTCACACGGACGGCAATCGGTGTGGTGTGCTATGACGCGGATTTCATTCGCCAGAGGGAGAAAAAAAAAATATCACGCGGTGGAATTTTCACCGCAGTCGAAGGAAATATGCTCTAAAATTAGGTTTTCCTGCGTGCCAAATTTAGGCCGTGCATATTTTCCGTCTGCAGGCTGTAGAGAGAAAGAGCGAAAAGCGCGATAGGTCGGTTATTTTAATTGGCTTTGTTGACAAATTGAAGATGAGGAAATATGTTGAATTTTATGTAAGCTCGAGAAATTCCAGCTGAAGAAATATCCCAACCGAGAGAAGCGACGGATGGCTAGAAGGCCACGAGTGTGGTTGGCAAAGTCATGCGAATCACATACACGGACCGGTAAAACCGCTTCATTACGATGGGAAAATACCAAAAGCTCTCGATAGCAGCAAGCAGTAAGCAAGCACCACCAATCAGTGGGTTTTATCTCTGCCCCGTGCAAAGAAAGGCGGAAGCCTTCGCATGGCTTTCTCCTACTGGATTTTCCCGGTCGCTTAAAATAGCTACTTCTCCCTCACCTTCGGCAACAGCCACCGCACGGTTGAAGGAGGTCAATCTCGGTCTTGGGGCTTTCCCTAGTCATCTCCTCACCGCTGTTTTTTTCTTCTTTCCTTTGCGTAACTTAACGTTCACCCTCTTCCGTGGCCTCGCGTCGGTTCAGTGCAAAACCGAGGCATCGATTTTAATTCGCCTTCGTTTTGTTTTGTAAAACCCGCGAAACCCAGCGCGAAGAAGTTATGTCGGAATATCTTTTACACCCCAGGGGCGCCCCTTTTCCGAAAGCAAACCGCTCCCGCATCGTCTTGCGCTGAAACGGTTGGGTTTTCCCCAATGTCGTGCTCTCTTTCATGTTTCCCACACCGACCGACCGCCGTTTGCCACCCTCCCTCCCCCCATCCCTCCGACCGATGCCAACGAGTCGCACACATCCATCGTCTACTGGATGGTCGCCCAACCAGCATCGGCGTCGTCAAGTGTGCTGTTGCAGTAATGCGATGTAGGCAAATGTCGGTTCGTAGTTGTAACGTCATTCTACACGTCTATCGACCGACACCAATACAGAACCCATGTGTATTGTAAGCCTCGTTAAATAGTTTGCTATTTTTGTTTTGATTACCCTCCCACACCTCGCCAGACCACACCACCTGGCCCCGACCCCGCGCTTCCCGATGATAAAAATACGAACGGAACGGACACGTTGAAAATAGACCTGCTCGATGATGGCGGTGATGATGATATATAGATGTGCCTAGGTACATACGTTGCGGTAGGTAACAGTGCATAGTGGTTGCCTCACCACCACCATGGTTTTAAGAAAGAAAGAAAAAATACACCTGCCTCGTTATCTCCCTCGCATTGTATGTTCATGCCCCTACATACCTGGCAGGTAAAAAGTGGTTTTCCCAGACAGTTAGCGACACACGAGAGCGATTTGGTACGATTCGGTCGGCATTTGATATGACATGGCTCGATATGACCTTCCCCTGGTGATAGTTACGGGTTTTAAGCAATCCTCGCCTGGCTCCCGAACTGATTAAATTGAATTCGGGGATTTTTATTCCCTCGCAGCATCATGATGAGAAAAACAACTTAAACCCTTATCAGTTGGAACTGCCATTGTCCGGTCAGAGTGGAGGTCACCGGATGTTCCTGGAAGAATTGCCAGTCATTCATTCGGTCGCATCTCTACTACAAGGTCAAGCCAAAAAACACATCGTAAATCTGAAGCATTTGTTGACGGCAATCGTCGCAGTGAAAAGCGTTGATTGTTTTAGTAAATTGCTGACGGCTGGGTTCTATGGGTGGGGTTGATTTGAAGCGTTCGAACTGTGAAACGTTCGATAGTGTTCAGACGAGGTTTTTAGTGGCGCGTGTTTTTCGCCGACCTCATTGACTGTTGTCAATGAGATGGAGCGAAAAAAATGCTTTCCGAAGACCTCGTCATTCGATGAAGCATAGGGGAATTCGGGTAAAGATAACGGTGAGGTTAAAAAATACTGGAGATTTTCATTGTCGGCGGCCGTGAGATTTACCGGCGTTGGATACAACGGAAATTGTGGGTACAATTTGATCAGCACATAGAACAAGAAGATATGGTTTTAAAGGTTGTATCAGATTATTTAACCACTGGCGAAATATTTGTCATAAACAGATAGACGCTTGCCTGATATCATAGATTTCAGCCAAATGTCTATCTGCCTTTGACAAATATTTGGTCTTCGATGATACAAGTTTGATTCCGCTATGTGCAATATCCTCAGCATGATAATGCAAACAATCTCATCCGATTAACGGCTTTACTTCCCTTTCGAAGAAAGACTTGACCAGAGATTTTTTCGGCTCAGAAAATTCTCACCGTCCTAGACTGGGATTGAACCTAGACCCACTGGGGTGCCAACTAGCAGTCACGCTTACCACTACACAACCGGTACCGGCGATCTTAGTTTCATTTAATTCACACCACAACCAGGATTTACTTAGACTTCGCTAAGCATTGGATGTAACACTTACTTAAAACTCTGCGAATCATTCAATCGAAATCTATAGTAAGAATCTTTAGCAGAATTCTCTTGAATCAATTGCTGTGCCGAGAAGACTTGTCCATTCGCAATCGTTCACAAAGTTCGTTCTCAAATCTGATCAAAATATGCTAGGATAAGCTATGCTCGGAAGAGTTAGTTAAATCCCAGGGACACATTCCCAAACAAGCTAGCTTCAGAGTCATAAGAGTCGCTACTCTTTCTAAATCTGAAGAAAGATTCCCTCGAAATGTTGAGAAAATTACGAGCCAATTTGACTTGAGGGGTTCATTCGGAATGCCGAACAAGATTTACTTCGAATTCTGAACAGAACTCCAACAATTCCAAAGCAAGTCCTTCTCAGTACTAAGATTAGTTCGGAATCCTGGGAAGGATTCACGCACAATGCCAAGAATCTTCCTCCATGAGTAAAGTGGACTCTCACATTGAGTTCAGTTTGCGCCCGTGCGTGAACTTTGAAACTCAAACAGAACTGCGACCAGGAAACGATGGAGGTGGCAGGTTTACATCTGTTATAAAGATGCAACATTGCTTTCGTAAATTTAGAAGCAAAACTGACCACTGATTTGTGTAACGCTGCATAGCTAAAATTTATATAAGCTATAAACGTCTCTCCAATGCGAATCGATCATGTGCTTGAAGTTATGAGTGAGTTGAAAGGATGCTTGTAACAACAGAAAATGATCGTTATGGGTAGTTAAATTGACAGGTAGTTTAACACCTCGCCGGATTGGTGCTCTCTCTTGTTATTTCCATTTCAATCCCATCCCATTTCTCTCCGCTTGACGCTAAGCCAATTGCCACACTTTGGTTCCGATACATGTCATAGTTGGCTGTTTGGAAATGCATTTGCCTGAGAATCGAGGTAGGCTGCGTTTTGAAGTTGACGTGTTTTGTTTTCGCTGTTGCTTAATTAATGACGATTGTCGTTGAATTCTAAGGGCAAGGGCAAATGAAGAACTATTTCAGTTTGTGTGGTTTGGATCTGCAAAACATTCATGTGTGTGAGTGTTGTGTTTGTACTTGGTTGGATCCTTAGAATCGATAATGTGAATTAACGTCTACTCCATCAACTGCTTCGTGTACATGCATACTTCACAGGATGCACCAAATTTCACATTTTCAGCTGGTTAACCACTGACATTGGGATCGGCAAACAGGAAATACTAAACATCCTCAAGCATCACGAAGTCCGCTGGGAATATGTTGTAATGAGATTAGCCCCTTGCGGAGCTACTCCAAATGGAAACGTCTTTCCAGACCAATGACTATCTATGTGGTGTTGCACGGATGATCTCAAAGCTGTACAAAGGGAAAGTTTCTTCGAAGCATTTTGTGCATATTTTATTCATGCCGAGAGTCGTACGTCTGCTCGAAAATGTTCCATGGGTGAAGTTGGTTAGTGCCTCACGCACATTTCGAGCCAGCTTGTATTTTGTCGAGTGCCCACTCTTGAACCCAAACTGTTTGTTGGGAATTAGGGTTTCAAGGATTCTACTAAGGGTATGGATAGTTGGATCATTCGTTTTAGCTCGTTCGTTTCTTTTAGAGGCTGAATCGTGGACTGATATTCTTAACGGAGCCGATATTCTGTTCCTTGATGACATGAGTGACTTAATAATACTTCTAGTTGGACTTGGACCGTTTACTCGTGGTTTACCCGAGGTTAAAAGGGGTGACATTTTTCGGGGGATGGATAAGACAAAGGAACATGAAAATGGCATTCAGTAGTCTGATCAGAGAATTGTCGCCAGCACTAGAACGTTGTGCGATATGATCAGGGCTCCCGTTTTGTGTTCTGCTATGCATCATTGTTTGACTTTGGAATAGCCATAACAATTGCATTTTTTCCAGTGGAAAGAAAAACGAAAAACCAAAAGATTTTTTCGAGACATATGTGGATCTTCCCTAGTTCGTACTCTTGGGCACACATCTTCGAATTCAATCATGATTAGGTGATTTCTTTGATTTAAAACTGTTGCTGTTCCGGACTACCTTTCTTCGATATGATTGATCGTATTGTTCATCGCTTCAACATTGTCTACATTGTCCATCATTTGATTCGATGTTGTGTTAAATGTGAGAATTGGGCGTTATTCTAGATACGAGTTTCTAAATCTGCCTTAGAGTTTTGTTTTTCAACTTTAGAACAGTTAAGAGTAGACCTCTTCCATGCTATCACTGCTGAAAAGTGGGTATTTAATTGAATTTCTTCGTAACAATTGCTCTTCCATTAAAACCACTCTCAAAGATGGAAAACCTAGCTAAAATGGGCTCACACTATGGGATATGCTAAACAAGATTTTTAGTACCGGGATAGCTGATAAAAACCAAATCTGGATGGGATTATCCCTATCTAGCGCACTGAGTTGTCCATGGTTGTACCAACAATTAAATCATGGTCAAGATGACTGGTTACAATAACAACGAAAATGGTTATACGTTCATGGTATTCTTGACTATGGTCTTGATTTCAAGGACTATTCCGACATTATAGGAAATGTTGAATCAACTAATTTCTATGGTCATTTTGACCATGATCGTAGTCGGTTAAAAATCACTAGACTGTCATAATCATCCTAATGGTATCCTAATAATGGTAAAATTAACTATCAAACTTTTCTCTGTGCAGTTTCGAGATAGATCATCAGACTCACATCTGAGTGAGACGCCACTGTTGCTGTTTGATAAATACTTTTCTGCAGTGGTCCAAAGAGTGCTCCTAATAGGCTCGTTTCGGTCGTGTGCGATGGGATCTTCCATTTTTATTTGCACGCGAGTCACACAAGTACGGCAGTACTGCGAAAATCACCTGATAACTACAGCAACCCGCAACTCAAACTCTTTGTATCCGAGCCGAGTCAGAGCGTACCACTTTGCTTCTCTTTCTATCTCTGTATTCTAACTCAGTGTCTCCACTAGAATTTTCTGTCTAAACATTTGTATGAACCTTTCTTAAGGGGTTAATATTCTGTAACGAATAAGGTGTTTCGGGTCATATTGACCCGGGTTTTAAACTCACATTGTGGAAAATTTAAAAGACCAAAAGTCTTTGCAGTCAACATGCTTGTTGGAGTCCCAATTATCAGTTTCTGGTGAGTACTGCCCTTTTTGACTCGGTTGGACACAAGGAATCTGTGCCGGAAGAGAGCATGTTCCGCGAGGTGGCGACAGATACAAATATTCATCGGAACATGCTTTTCGATGGCTCTAACTTTTCCATGAGTAGTCTACTTCTTGCCTTGAAATGTAGACTGAATGAATGTAGACTGAAATGAAATTCTAGCCTTGAAATATAGTAGACTATTCATGAAAATTCATGCAATTTGAGCCGTCCAAACGCATGTTTCGCATTTCTCCCCTCCTAAAGGGGTCTCCACGGCGTACCAGCGGC